>JAODUP010000155.1:357500-402500 GCA_025642065.1 Paralvinella palmiformis
ACGGCCTAACTTGACTCGACTTGAGCCCTATCACTCACTCACTCACTCACTCACTCACTCACTCACTCACTCACTCACTCACTCACTCACCACCACCACCACTCACCACTCACCACCACCACCACCACTCACCACCACTCACTCACTCACTCACTCACTCACTCACTCACTCACTCACTCACTCACTCACTCACTCACTCACTCACTCACTCACTCACTCACTCACTCACTCACTCACTCACTCACTCACTCACCACTCACTCACTCACTCACTCACCACCACTCACTCACTCACTCACTCACTCACTCACTCATCCAAACACCCACCCACACACCCCACACACACACCACTCACCCACCCACTCACCCACGCACCCACACACTCACTCACCCACCCACCCACTCACTCACTCACTCACTCACTCACTCACTCACTCACTCACTCACTCTATTAAGCATCCCACTATCTCACAATCATTAAACGTGATAAAAACACACCACTGACCGAAACGAGAAGAAATACAACTCCCGTTCTGTCAATATCCAATCCATTAAGAGGAGCTTTGTCTACTTTAGGGAAGAAAACAAAGAAGCAGACGAGATCCTCTATCTGAGATGATATAGAACAATGTATGACAGCCAGACAATACGGTGTGCCATCATTAGTGAACGTCGGAGTGAACTCTTTAGTTTTATTGTGTTTGGCGAGGAAACCCGACCGCCTCAAAAGAGTCGCGTTACTGTATAAACCCTGGCAGAGATTAGACGTCAGCTAGGACCCCCCCCCCCGTCTAGTTGATTTGATGCTACGCCGTGTCTCTATGACGCGGCCATTAACTTTTGGCCGACGTAAAGGACGACATTGTCAGCGTGTATTCATTATTTATTGCAACCGAGTCAACACTAACATGATCTTGTCGCTTCGGGGAATTTATCAATAGATACCAGACAGGAATCGATATAAGTGTCATATGGGGGATTTAAAACACGTACTACCTCCCGTCTCCCCTCCCCCCTCCCCTCCCCTCCGACAAAATGGTGTAGATACAATCTGCAAAACGATTAAAAGGGCACACACACACACACACACACACACAGACAAACAAACACACACACACACACACATATACTGAATGAACGTTCCCTTAGTGATGAACGGAAACGTATGAGGGTTAGCTGTTAGGTTCGAGTAAATCGTAGTATTTACTCAGGTTTGAGACGATATTTCGTTCTAGTCCAGTAATAATCCATTGTGCGGTATTGCTACTTTGTTTTTATTTTAGTTTAATCGCTTTAGTGAGTCCATACTGTGTTAGTGTACATTCTCTTTGTTATTAACAAACTGTAATGTTTGTTAACACGCTGAGGGTATATATAGGGCTTGGATTTTCACTTAGGTTAGAGAAGAACTTCGACGCCAGACCAGTCGGACGTGTGTTGATACATGGTTCATATAGGTAGGATTTATTCAGTTATTCGAACCCAGAATAAAGCTGAGGTCAGCATCTGAGGTGTCGAAATGCTTTATATACAGGTTTCTTTTGGACCACAGAAAATTACTGTTGAATGTAAACTGTGGTGTCAAAATAGTTTATGATATGTATGTAGCAAGTCACCATTGAACCACACGCACGTGTTGTTTGTTGCGAGCTGTGGTATCAAATGGTATGATTTTTACGTGGTTCCGCTTTTTGTACGTAGCCTGCATGTAGCCGCTTTCCTGTGGGCGTGACATATTTGTCGCGTACGAAAAGCGAATTAGCTGGTTCCCACAGGCTGATGAGTAGACCAGACACATGCTTAGGTATACGCACACATTTATCAATATGTGGAAGTATTGAACATTTAATATTTAGATTAATGTATGTATAGTTGTATTTAGATTTATGGAGGTAGGTTTCGAAGGAGGTTTAGATATGTTGATGCTCTGTGCCTGTTGCCTCTTACTATGTACCCTAAAAACACACACACACACACACACACACACACACACACACACACACACACACACACACACACACACACACACACACACACACACACACACACACACACACACACACACACACACACATATATATATATTAATATAGGTACCTGTATCTGAGATAAAATAGCATCGAAGCAGGCATGTAATAGATCAATCAATCTATGTTTACGTTGTTATAACCTGAAAATTCTGAAATATTTTGGACAAATATTGGACATTCTCTAATCAACGAACGACCACATGAAATAATACAACAAAATATTGAAACAGGAAATTATTGTCAAGCAACAGACAACTAAATCCATAAACTATAAAAACTGAGCACCGTAATTATTATTTATTTTCATTTATTGAATGTACATATTTCCTTTTTCAAAAATAGAAACAACAAGAATAGCTTCTTAACAATAAATTGTAAGCTAAATGCAATTGTTACCGTTCATCATTTTCAGTTATATAATTTGGCATTCTTTAAGAATTTAACTTTACATTCTCAGATCGCAGTGATTTCTTTTATAAATGACCATCTTTCTATAAATGTTTCCAGTTAAACCAGTCTTAAGTTAGCAGCACGGATTGTTCGAGTACACGGACAATCTACTTCTACTGGTATAATTATATTTAGAAAATGATAGAATATACTTAATAAATGAAATTCACTTATGTGAAAATTTAATTTGCTTTCTAAGAGGCAAATGTCCACATTGAGGAATGAGTAAGAGGATGAGATTCCTAATTCGGGATCTGCTCTCTCTCTCTCTACTGAAGTGAGATCATCAGGTCGATTGACAGGCAAGTTTAATACAAGGATTCTCTATAAGCAGCTGGAAATCTACATTCGAGTGTATCCCCAACTGTCCTAAATGAGGACACATTTAGCATTAAGTTGCAAAATCCTATTTCGAGATACAATCAACAAATAGTATTTCTTCAAATTTATAAGACGGATGTATCTGTCTCAGTAAAGAATTTGCTCTAGAGATTACTAAATGTCTTCTTCAATATGGAGATTAAATAAATCATGTTTAGTTGTGACTCTAGTTCTGTGCGTTTTAATTTTGTCAATTCTGACGCAACATGATTGTTTCGAATTATTATTATTATTATTATTATTATTAGTGTTCAAGTAATTTGCTGATAACTTCATTGCGTTATACACACACCTGTTTAGTATTTTACTTCTTGGCTAACACTCCGGAAATAATATAAATATTACCACGACCTGATATTATAACTTTAATATATACACTTTTACAATAGATTAAAATATATATATATATTCCCTTTGTCATTTTCATAAGGTTTTCTTGTTACTCCTCACTATCTTTACAATATTATGTATGAAGCTATTTTATCTGTTCCGGCTGATCTGTTTATCGGTTTTGTTTGGTGGTTGGTTGATGGGACTACATGACTCTTAGATCCCTCTTGGGAATGACAAGGATGTTTATAGATAGTGGTTTTTTTAACTTCCTGTCGTTTTTTTAAATTATTGATCCACTAAACTGTGTGGTGTACTCACTAGTCAACAGTAAACCCATCAATCATTAATTTATTAATTTAAAATCTAATTAATGTTTTATTCTACCGTGAAGAATGCTATATTTCGCCGTTGTTTTAATTGTTGTTCTCAAACTTTGAAGTAAGGGATTTGTATTTGTTTTCTTCGTGTCCTTCCTTCTTTGACACTTTTACTTCATTCAATCTGCACCTTACTTCTCTCATCTTCTAAGGTCTTCTATAATAGATGAACAACGAGGTCGTTTATTCTGACTCACTACATTATTATTTGTTTGACATCCGTTTTGTTCGTTGTTGTTATTGTTGTTGTGTTGTTCTTTTTTCTAGTTGTTTTGAGGGTACTCCTCCGTGGCCTAATCGGTAGTTCGGTTGATCACAGACGTATAGCACACGGGATCAAATCTCAGCCTAACTACGTCATAAGGGTGTTTCATTCTTTAGTTTGATTTATATTTGTCTATATAGAATTATCTGGTCGTTGGGAGAGTTACTAATACATGATACATAATAAAGTTCAAATCCTGTACTGTAAATATTATATTTGTTATTTACCAGTCCTCCCGTTTTATTTAGATTTCAAACAAAATGGTGTATATTTCGGATTTTGAATGAAGAAGTTTGTAAACGAGGAAATGTTTGAACCGTTTTAAAGGTCTAGGTCATTCATATTTTCTTGTGTATGATCCAAGTAATTTAATAGATGTGGTTAGTTAAATATTACAATATTAACTGGAAATAAAATACATTTGATTTTTAACAATAGATATATTCTTAATTAAAATATGTCAAAATTCATTATGTTCACTTTACTGAACTGCTTCTTCCTTATTTTATCACAATAGGTGAATAACGCCATGTATTGACAAGTGTATTACGGTAGTTTACAAACTCCAGGAACATCGTCAAACCCAAAACATACAAATATGTATGTCTGTCGGAATTGAAAACTTGTCAAAAGACAAACCAAATGTTTTAGATTTGATTGTCACCAAAACTAAGAATCCCAATCGTTCCGACGAAACCGGAAGTGGGTTTTACCATGCTTGACTAAATTTGTAATATACCTGTTTGGCAACAACATATTTGGTTACGACAAGATAAACTGATCATCGGCTTCATTATACACACGGCGGACAGTTTTCGTCAACATAACAGAACCGGGAGTTAAGTATATACGTTTGTCTACACATTGCCTTCAACCACAGGAACAGAAGAAGAAGAAAAAAAACCAATCCATTTACGCGATGAATGACTTGTTCTGGAATTACATTAGCTCGTTAATAAACAATGTCGTAAGTGACTTGAATGTATAAGATCGGGAAATACTTAAATACGGTAATTTATTAACACGACTTTAATGGCAATAAATGGACTTATGGTTATATACTACCGAAACGATCTGTGAAAACAATATTAAACAACGGCAACGGCAACAAAAACAACGACTGAACCATATTATTCATGACGTGTTGCACGGAGTAAAGGTGAAAATAAAAATTTCCTGTAAAGTTGGGATTCCCAAACATGTCTGCGTCTCATCAGTGTCGATCCGTATTTGATGTTTTGTTTACCAGGATTGGGTTCAGCTATAAACAAGATTAAGCCATCAATGTGTCATTATTCGTACATTGTACCTCTTCGAGAGCAGGATGTCATCGAACGGCAGATTGTCGCTGTCAATACAAGATTTAGTGTATAACAGAAATATGGTCAGAACGTGGTTTGTTTATTTATTAAGTTATTTAAATCCGGTGGATTACAGTTGATACGAATTACTATTCGTCACGTATTCTCAACTACTACACCCGCAGATTAAAGTTTCTGTTCTGGTATTCCTGATATTCGAATTTTGCTTAACAGGAAATAAAATCTCCATTTAATCTACTTTGTCTCTAAGACTTCGGCTCAGTCAATCAGCCATTTAATAATTTGACTCGCTTCCTCCGTTCATTCGTGCAAAAATAAAAAGATGACGCAGTTCAGCTTTGCCTCGAAGCAAATCTCTCTCTCTTCGAAAACATCCGAATCCTTGTTACTATTAGGCATAGAAAGCCAATTCTTCGGCGGAACCATGGATTTTCGACTATGTCGTATATCACACTCGGATTTCCATGGTAGATGTAAATAAATAGTCCTTAGGTGTTGGCACTTCTTTATGAGAAAGGCGATGAAAGTTTACTAAATTTTGGCATAAACTATCATTCAGACAAAAAAAAGTATACCATTGTTTACTGTCATGTTTCTGTTGTGGAAGGTAAAGACCTCACTGAGATGGTTGAATTGCTGTACTTAGGGTAACACCTTCACATTGTTACATACACACACATACACACACACCAGGACGTTTTAATAGCGCAGTGAATAGGGCGCTTTGCTGCAAATTTCCACGGGTCCACGTTCGAATCCGATTGATGGCTATTTTTGTTTTATGTTTCCCAATGACGTATCTTTTGTCTCGGGCATGATAAGCGGCGAAGCATTGACACATACACACACGCGCGCGCGCACACACACACACACATACGCCTGTCGGGCTTTTTAAAGCAGCTATATTCAGTCGACTACCATACATAAATCCTGCGAACTCTTCTTAATGAAGGTATTAATATGACAGTTCCGGTTGGACTCTGAAGATGTTAGTCACAGTCACTGATACATCGCTGATGGTTGGGTATAATCTTATATTATTAGAGTCTAACTAGCACTTATCAAGTAGTTTCTAGCGAAATTATATGTGTGTATATGTGTGTGTGATTATATCACAAAAATGGAAAAATAGTGGACTATTTATTAGGGTGATATTTTTTACCTGTAATGTTTCCTTTGGCAGATTGTCACCTAGCGTACATTTACGTGCGTGGGCGCGCGCGGGCACTCACACATACACATACCCACCCCTATGATTGATTTAACGAGGTTTTTTGTTTTACCTTGGCGCTAGTCAAACGTGGGGCGCATTGTCGAGATAAGAGTGGGCAATAAAATAACATGATCAGCTGAAACATCCCACAGACACAGGTACGCTGGGAATCGAACCTACGTCTGCCAACCTTGTGCATTATCGTCTGCGCTACGCGAGCGCCACGCGGCGCACGACACGATAAAAACTAGAACACAAATACTCAGTAATCGTATCGTGACCTAAAAAGTCTCACACCAGCCAATGACAGAATCCTGTCAAAGCCAACAACCACAAGAATAACAATCGTTTGATTTATTTGATATTTTGTCAGAAGAAGTGATCAAAGCAGAAAAAACATCAATCTGTCAGTGTACACGTGACGAACCGTGTATTTATGACGCCGCATGCTTAATGGAAAAGAACGCAAACCTTAAAGAAATATGGTCGTGATTTCTTCGCAATAACAAGAAAGAGAACGTGGTTTATGTAATTTATATCTCCCCGTCATTATCAAGATTGTGTGCGACAGATGAAAAGCGCGCAGATCTTTGGAAATCATTGCTACGGAGGCTGTAATGCCGACGGGCGTCTTGCATCTAAATGTTTGTTCATCTACCTATTCGTCCTTGACGTAAAGTGGACTCCTGGGAGATTATTGGTTAGACACGCCCACATCTAATGTTGATGTTACTACATCACGACATTACATGCACCTTATTGATAGCTTTGTTTCGTATTACTCGGCTGGGAAATATTGGACGCCGCTCATTTTCTCTATCAAATAGGCCGTGTGTGTGTGTGTGTGTGTGTGTGTGTGTGTGTGTGAATGAGAGAGGTAAATGCCAGGGACCTCGTTATATATATATATATATATATATATATATTATTTATAACATTACAAAAAATATCACAACAAAAAGAATGAAAAAAACTCACCTATACATGCGCGCGCAAGGACGCACTTGTACACGTGCGCGCACACGGATAAACGCCTTTTTCTAATAATAAAGTGGAAAGTCAACTTTTGTGTGGTTCATGAAAGATCAATTTATGTTGTAGCCTGAGTGAGTGAGTGAGTGAGTGAGTGAATTAATGAGATAGGTCATAGTTGGAGTACGTTGGTGCATCCTCGATCAAATAACGTTTGTCAGCGTTTGTAAACAAAGCCGAAAAATGAAAACAGAGAAATGTTTGTGTTTACTCCACCGGGAGTAATCAATATATTTACTAACGATATCATCGCCTGTCTATCACGCCTAGGCTCCGGGGTCAACGCAATATAGATGCCGTAACAAAAACAATAAACTCTAAACGAAGATGTATAGCTCTTTCTAATGGTAAATCCGTGTGTTCAGCGGCCAAAACTGCCCGAATCATTTCACCTCCGGATCTCAGACTAAAAAAAATTCGTCTGCCCTTTTGTTTGTAGGCTCTAAAGCAAATTCCGCCGCGCCGCCGAAAGACGATGAACGCCAAAAAGTGGCCCGACTCCGGGCGGCGAGAGTTAACCGTCGCTAGCCAATGTCGGTAGAACACCACCAGAGGCCGTGGTGAGCGCCGTTCATTGACAAGTGCCGCAGTTTTGTCGAACAGTGTGTGCGTGTAAATATAGTATATTAGTGGAAGAGCCGTCGATTGTTAAGCACAGATCTCACCGTTTTATAACCGAAGCGGCATCTCGCCGAACGGATTGATGGAGCAATGTCGTAAGGACGAGGACGACTCCGGATATCTGGCCATTAAGACCGATTAAGAGCGCGCTAAACGGACTCGCCAAAAACTCGCTTCCGGTACACCGACCGGTGTCGGTGGACGTTGAGAGAAAATGTGGCTGACGCACGCGACGGTTTTTGTTCTAATGATGTGCACCGTGTATGCGGCGAGGTAAATATAATGTGTGAGTGTGTGTATGTGTGTATGTGTGTTCGCGCGTGTTATTTGGAGTATGAATCGTATATCCGAAGCTCATACAATGCTGACTAAGCCATTTTAATGTATAACCCAGTGACTATAGCTTATTGTAGTGTTACGGTTGGATCTGAATGGTAAGATTACGTCTTGTGTACTGAAAGTAACAAGTCTCCTGTTTGTGTTTGTGTGTGTGTGTGTGTGTGTTGTGGTTAGCAGCTGTAATGTACGATGTGACTTTGTGAGGTGATAGTTCAGTACTATGTGGACTGAGAGTTGTGTACTATGTATTATTATTATGAGTAGTAGTAGTAGTAGTAATAGTAGTAGTAGTAGTAGTAGTAATACAAATAGTATTATTATTAGTAATACAAGTTCAATCGTCCGGTAACCTTGTACGCTATCAGCTGACTGTCTTTATGTTGTACTGGTGGAGTACTAGATGTGTACTGTTGTACTGTAGGTGGTGCTAGCGGTATTTTCGATCTGTTGTAATGTTGTACTGCATTAGAAGGTGGTACTCTTCTGCTGTCTATAATTATTCTTAGGGAAGTGTTGTATTGCGTTTGAGGATACCTAGATACGGGTGTATTGTTATCTTTGATCTGTGGGAGATGTTTCATCCTATTTGATTGTAATTTTGTACTCCATCTGGAGGTAAGTTTTTTGTTATATTTTGTTTTATTGTAATTTCTATGTTTTTTTTGTTTTTATTGGTGTTTATAATTTACTATTGGTAGTTATATTAATTGTAATATTCTGTTGTCTGTAATAATATTGTTCTGTAGCTGGTGGTATTGTTGTGTTTTATGATCTGTATCCATTGTGTTATCTGTGTTTTGTTTGATGTAACCATTGTGCTGTGTGCGTTATATATGATGTAGCCATTGTGATGTGTGTGTTATATGTGATGAAGGCATTGTATCATGTGTGTGTGTGTGTGTGCACGCGTGCGTGCGTGCCGGCGTGTGTGATGTAGCCATCGTGATGTGTGTGTTGTATGCGATGAAGCCATTGTGTTGCGTTCTCTCTTTCGCGCGCGCGCGTGTCTGTGTGTGTATTATATGACCATTATGTTATGAGTGTTGTATGTGATGAAACCATTGTATTATGTGTATTGTATGTGATGTAGCCATTGTGTTGGGTTTATGTTATGTGATGTAGCCATTGTGTTGGGTTTATTTATGTGATGTAGCCATTGTGTTATGTTTGAGTTGTATCTGATGTATGACATTGTGTTTTATGTGTTGTGTATTATGTAGCCATTGTGTTAGATTTCTTGTATGTGATGTAGCTATTGTGTTGGGTATTTTGTATTTGATTTAGTCAATATTGTATGTGTTGTATGTGATCTAGCATTACGTATGGTTTTAATTATTGTGTTTTGTGTAATGGAGCTATTGTATTGGATGTGTTGTAACAATGGTGTTATATGTAATGTGGCTGTTGTATTATATGTGATGTGACTACTGTATTATATGTAATGTGGCTATTGTGTTATATGTAATGTGGTTATTGTATTATTTGTGATATAGTTATTGTGTTATATGTGATGTGGCTATTGTATATTATATGTGATGTGGCTATTGTATTATATGTGATGTGGCTATTGTATTATATGTGATGTGGCTGTTGTATTATATGTGATGTGACTACTGTATTATATGTAATGTGGCTATTGTGTTATATGTAATGTGGTTATTGTATTATTTGTGATATAGTTATTGTGTTATATGTGATGTGGCTATTGTATATTATATGTGATGTGGCTATTGTATTATATATGATGTGGCTATTGTATTATATGTAATGCGGTTATTGTATTATTTGTGATATAGTTATTGTGTTATATGTGATGTGGCTAAATCGTTGTATGTGATGTGGCTATTTTACTGTCTATGATGTGGCTATTGAGTTGTATTTGACAGCAATACCATATCTTGTATTATGGTGGTAATGTATTGTATGAGGAACTAGCAGTTTATTTTAATACGATTACAATTCTCTTCCGTATGTGATAATACATTGATCTGTACGGTGATGACAGTGCCTGTTATATTGTCCTATTATTGTACCTTATATTTGTTATAATATTCTATCCCACGTTGTGTTAGTATTGTGATGCATGAGATAACAATCCAGTACACTGACAGCTGACGATGTAATACGGCCTTCGGATGTTCGTACCCAATATTGCCGAAGGAGAATGGGCAGTTCACTTGTGTGACGTTCATACAACGCACAAACAACACATCCTCTTTTGTAGACGCTATGACCAACGCGTGCACGAACACGTGCATACACACACGGACACGCATACAAAGAGAGACAGAGACAGAGAGAGAGAGAGAGAGAGAGAGAGAGAGCGCTATCTATGTAGTCGCGTGGCATATCAACAACACATTGCCACTGCACCCACATGTTGATGAAAACGGCTCTCTCAGGTTAAAGAGGGATATTTCTAAGCTAGTATGCCACCTGGTACTGGACTCAGAATGAGAGCAATATTACGTACATCTAACTGTCGCCTATGGACATCTGATGTCCTTAATAGGCACTTATTCTTGCCTATATCCTTGCTTTCGCCGAATTCCATCTAAGTTAAGCTCCAATTTAAAGATGACCCGTTTGTCAATTAAATAGGAATCATACGTGTGTTGCTAGTACGTCGTATGATGGCATAGTTTAAACCTTTCTGGGATAAATCGCGGATAGAATACTGACGCGTCCGTCCTATTTTCTGCAGGGATACGGCTAACGTTAAGAACAGTGCATCGAAAGAATTTCTTCACCAGTTGCTAGAGGGCATGGACACCCGGATCAGACCACCGAGCAAAGGTAAGATCGGTCCGAACAATGGAGCCTTATTTTATTTAATTTTTACCAAAATGGCCGATGGTTTTATTGGTCACATTTTGGCACCGGGAGAAGCCGGTAGGGAAAAACGACAACAATAACAAATATATTAGTTAACCAAATAAACACAGCGCAAGACTATAACAACGGCAGCAGGTTTATTCCGTAAAAAATGAGAACCCGTCATTCAACGGATATATGTCATAAACCGACATATGTCGGTATTAAAGGAATAGTCCACCTTCATTTCAAATTTTCAGGGCGAATATACTGCTATGCTCACAAATATAATAAGTTATATCAAAATGTGTAGACGATCACCCACACATTAAATAATCCTGTTCAAAGTGCCGATTAATCGGCTAATAATGGCCTGTGGGCGCTGACATTTTGAAGCTAGACAGAGACCGGAAGTTCCTGAATGCTGACGTCACTTGAGCATATTCGGTGATCTGAAGTCTTTAGAGCCCGTATAAAACAAGTAAAGAAGTTTGAGCAACGAATTATTCCAGAACATATCATTTTGAGCCGGAAGGAACCTTACAAGAGGAAGATGACTCAGATATTAACGCTCAAGCGTAACTATAATCCGTGTCGGTCTAGAGAGAGCTCATATGGCGTGAAAGCATTTGAGGTTTCTCCTTCCCGCCTGTGTATCTGGCTTCCGGTGCAGCCGTAACGGCGGGCCTCCAGTGATTTGGATTACTTCCCTATATCTATGATATCAGGTATAATTCGTGATTATTATTGTGGAATATTGGGTTATCGGAATATTACACATTTAAGAAATATTTTCTGTCCCTTTAATCAATATAACGCATAATCCGCATAACATCACAGCCAGAGCACGTACTGATAAAATGACATATGTCGGGTTTGTCCTTATTAACGTCAGCTTCCCCGATTTGATGATTATTTATTAATCAAAAATACAAGTTACTGACTGATTCAGGTTGTTTATGCCATATCTTGTCTCCATATAAGGCAATTAGTTCTATATTCGTCGTCAGCGGAACTCGCCAGCGTGGGTACTAAATTTGCTTGTTCGCGATATGACCAATACTATACCGTATCCTGGTGTACGTAAACAGGCAGACAACAAACCAATTTCCGGCCTGACCGTGGAGTAGGCCACTAGTTTGTTGTTTCGTGGCTGGGGAATATAGTTTATCAAAGAGAATTTCTAAACATTCTCGATTATTTACATACATATGAGTGTTTTGTTGGTAATGAAAACCTTGTTCATCTCTGCTCCATTCAGGTTTCCTCCGTTTGTTATTATTCTATGATAATTACCGAATTGAAATCACAAATGGCGGTTGTTTTTTGTGTCCCAGTTCGAAAACAGCGTCATTAATGGGTTGGAAAATATGAGTATAGTTCGTCCACCAAATAAGTAATTGATACATTTGTCAACCTACCGTCTGTTATAGGATGTAGGTCAGACCAGTAAATCGGCCAAAGACAACTAGTACTTTTCTTGTTTATAAACCTATTTACCGATAAAAACCTAATAGGTTACTCAATAACTTAATTGGATAGAATGTTGCTATTCATAACTGCCACTTCGTTTTTCACATTGCTTCAGAAACATGAACTCTCTCTGGAATCCATCATGTCTTTTCTCCGATTTTTCTATTGTTCAGGGATACCGGGAGTGTTATTTGCGCGTTTCTGCCTCAGTGCTGTGGTTGTCTATTTTCTTTGGCTCATTGTCGATTATGATGATTTGATTAATCCGCATTTCACGTGCGCTGATCATATTAACCACATTCCACAGCCTTCGTTCCACTACGGATTCCAAATCATTCCTGTTGTTCCCACATCTTGCTGTCTCATTGAAGAGAAATAAATCACCCTTTAAAGATGGCGGCTATTGCTGCTCGACAGAATGCTTGATCACGACATTGATTAGGTTATGCTCAGAAAATAGCTTAGCGCAATTTATTGCTCATTTTGACCTCACGTGATCATTCATGTTCTTCTTAAGCAAGCGACTTTTACTGCGACTATAAAACACCTCCCCCCCAATATACTGACAGTTAACGGGGGCTCACTGTAGACTGTAGTGTAGGGGAGTAGCATTGGGTTTCATTTTATTCAGATACGGAACTGCTACCACCTTCAACATTAGTATTGTGTAATAGAGTGATGATAGTATGCACGGCATGTTGACAACTTATACACGCTCGGTATGAATATTTCATCTGCCAAGTTAGAAGAATCTCTGCGTACAGGAAATGACTTACGAAAATATTCATTAGATTCTCTCTCTCTCTCTCTCTCATATATATATATATATATATATATATGTGTGTGTGTGTGCGTGTGTGTGTGTGTGCATGTGTGTGTACCATGGTGTCTTTAATAACATCAAACAAACGTTTAGAAAAGCCGTATTGAATAAATATTATTTAATTAAATCAGTATTTCCTGTTTTCATTTGATTGGTTATTATCCAGCAGATGGTATGGGTTTGCTGATATATCTAGAAGTAGCGGTGTCTTTAGTCTATAAAACAATAGAACACTGACTTCTGAATGCCCCCTTCTGTTTATCTATTCGTTTGTCTGCCTATCTATCTGTCTGCCTGTATGTATGTATGTATGTATGTAAGTCTATATATCTATCTGTCTATCTATCTATCTGTATATATGCCTGTCTACCTCTCTACGTCTATCTGTCTATCTGTCTGACTTCATCCATATTGACTCGAACATATAACCAAATATCCCTCATTAAATAACGTGGACGATTCATCAGAGGATGACACTAGAAGAGTACGTTTTTGCTTCTTTATAATTTACAGATTAATTTGAATAAAAACACGATTTATAAGATGGAAATAAACACCAGATTTGATTCTCGTTGGCAAATGCCGTGGGAACTGGGTCAGGTCACAGAAACTGGGAACGTCCGTCAAATCGTCTTTACAATATAGTCGGATGGAGTGTTTAGTTAGCTGGGGGGATCGTTTTGTGGCCGAATATATCCAGGCGGAGCGATTCTAAAGGTTTCTGTGAAGTTTTTATTCTGTAGTAACGGCAGAATGGGCTGCTCTGGCTTGCGGTAGAATATGGGGGGGGGGATTCCCAGTGAAACCTATCTCTAAGTCCATTGCGGAGTGAGCTCACGACCATTTATAAATATGACACTTGAAAGGCGTCTGACGGGAGGGTCAATTTTTGATGAAGGAGATGATGTAACCACGGAATAAATTTTTTCTTCGTTTATTTCGGAGGAGTAAAGCTTGTGTGATGTTGTGGGATGTTGTACAGTTCACGATTCAACACGTTGGCCAACTAGCGGTCGGTTATAAACGGCATCAGAAGTCGCCGAATACTACATAAACATTCCAAAACAAGATTTCTTTCAGTCTCTTCATCTTACTACATCCCCCACAAGATTATGCTACTATCTTTACGTCCTGGAACTGTGAATGATAACTACTAGACGATCCAGATAATCTAGTGGGCTATACATTCTTCTGATTTAAATGAATGAAACGATTACTCTTTCTTCCTTTTCCAGTTTTCTCCGTGACAATAAATGTCTTGTTTTGTTGAATTATTATCATGCAGAAAACAATAGAATATAATGTCATATGAATGAAAATCTCAGGAATGAAGCGAACTGGATATCACGGAAGACAATCCTCGAAGTATATATAGATTAGCTGATATTCTCAGTCTGCCATTTATGGATAGACATCACCTCCAGTTGAATTTTGAAGCACCATTTTGGCCCGATGTATCCTCCTGCAAGTTGCTAAGTATGGAGTAGCAACTGAAAAGGGGACGTTTGTGCAGATTTGTTCAAGTGCAAACCCTATTCGCTGACTGACTGACTGAATAATTGAGTGATTAGTTGACTGACTAACTGACTGACTAACTGCCTGACCCCCTCCCCACTCACTAACTCAAGGCTGTGGGTAAACATACACACGCGCGCGCGCACACACGCAGACACGTGAGAAATGGAGAACTAAGTCATAAAATGGTTTTTCCTAGCCTGATGACTTTACTTTATATAATGCGTCATACTCAAGGGACTACTGAATGAATGAATGAAATCATTAATTATCCTAATCATAAACAACCAGGTTACAAAAGACATAGTCATAATAACGTCGATCGCAATTTAATTGAACGAAGCGAAATATGAAATATTTGACGTAATTTAATTACAATTCGTAGGAAGCCGAAAACGATATGTTACACGTGATATCTTACATAAAACATATATTTTCAGACAATGGTCCTGTTGTGGTCAGCGTCAACTTCCATGTCATCAGTTTTAGCTCAATCAACGAAATTAATATGGTAAGTAGTACGATCCGAAACTGGACCTGTTGTCGTAACTTGAAATAGTAGTAGCTCTAATTAGACAGTTCATTCGTTTGTTGCATTGATCTGAAAGGAAACTAGACCGTCCATTCCCGACGATTTGATGGCAAACAGATCCCAAAATTTAGGTTAATAAACATGGTGAATTCTTGTGTCGTTGGTTGCATAAGCCTTGGAAGTAATACAAAAGGAACATAAAATAGCTATTAAGTGGTTTTGTTGAGGGAAATTAAGCTGAACTATTATTATAGAGGATAGCAGGTAGACAATCTTTGTAGGTTATGCTACTCCCTCCATTTCCTTTGTAAATATTACTGTATTGTTTATGCAACTATGTATGCACCTGGAAATGGAAATAAATCTATCTATCTATATTTAGCCTGTTCGACAACCCCGTCTCTGATGTTTGATCGCAACTAGGACAGGAATAATACATATTCTCTGCACACGCAAAATTATAATGGACACATCACAATAAATGTCCGTATTAATAGGTTCAAAACTCGAAGTGCAGCCGCTTCAACGTTGCCTTTTCCCCTGCCGGAAGTCAGCGCTGTTTGGTCATGGCGGCCCTCGGTATACATTTCTTTCAGGTCAATGGTTTGTTGCAAATCTAAGTAGAAGCTAAAATTATTCGGAGGCGGTTTTCAGTATTACAGATTTTATCTTATTTCTCTCATTCTGTGTTTCATTTTGGTAGCGGATTAAACGATTAAAATCACTGTTTTGGGTCTAGGATTTTAAGACCGATATATTTTTCCGTGAGAGTTGGACGGATCCGAGATTGGTGTACACCGAAGGACCCCCCAGTATCAATCTGCCCAGTCGATTCGTTGATCAAATATGGACGCCAGATTTATACTTTCCGAACGAGAAGGAGGCTAAGTTTCATGATGTCACGATGCCAAATAGGCTGCTTAAGCTTTTCCCGAATGGTACCGTAATATACAGCATAAGGTGGGCATAATCCTGAATGTTATATGAAATTTAGACACACATGAGATTCAAAACAAAATTGTTGAATTTTCATCCCACCTTGCATTTATCAAACAGTCTTTCGTGTTAAATAGACACACACACACAATAATTTCGTAATTCTCTGTTAATTTGTAGCAGAAAGATTCAAAACTGTCCCCTAACGGAAAATACTTATTCTGAAAATTGTTATAAGTGCTATTCGAATTTATTTAGCATCTTTTCCTATAATTTTATCTGCTTTGTTCTACGTTCTGACCAAGATAATAAATAATATGTATGCTCTTATTCATACACAGTAATCATAATTTTGATTCTATCGAAGTATTGATTTTCTTTCTTTACTAAGCAAATGGTAGACATTTTCAGCATTTGCCAGCAGTATTCTATTTTTATATACAATCCGAATTGTATTTATTTGAGAATCATTGTTGTTTTGTCATAACGCAGACATTACGAAAAACCAATATCAAGCTGCGCTTAATTTATAACAATATTCGTATTTGAAAATTACGTTTTCGTGTAATGTACATTCTTATTTCATTCTTGCTGATAATATCTGTTAATTGTATTGTCATATTTCCCACAGATTAACTCTGACGTTGTCATGTCCTATGGAACTAGTATCATTTCCTCTGGACACCCAGACGTGTGGAATCAAGATCGAGAGTTGTTAGTAATTGGTTATTTGCGGATTACGATTGCAGTACATTCTCAGCAAATAAATTAGAAAAATATTTTTATGCTAATTTTTGTTCCTTCATCGATGAACAAAGAACTCTTATTAGTGTTTAATGAAGAAGACATGACTAATGCCGTTTATTGAAAATGTTCTATCTTTATTTTCTATCCTAATTTTAATTTCTGACAAGTTACTATTCAGCTCTTTTAACATCGTTATATTAATGACCAAGATGCCTACGAGACTCACGAACTACAGCTGGTGTGGCGAGATCCATCCGTTGAAATAGACGATGAACTAGAACTGCCACAGTTTGAACTGGTTCAGATTCAGAACGTTACCTGTCAGAAACAGTACAAGACAACAGGTAAGGTGGAAATATGTGAACAAAACGTCTGGCGCAATACCGTTGTCTTTAAAATGCCAAAATTACGATGACGAACGGCAGTTCCGCATTTTGGCAGTACTTCATCGAATCCTCTATTTTCCAGGCCGATTTCCATGTTTGAAGGCGACCTTCATGTTGAACCGTCATTTTGGTTTCTTCCTGCTCCAGACATACATACCCTCTGCCTTGATTATTATTCTCTCGTGGGTCTCTTTCTGGATCAACATGGACGCAGTAGCCGCCCGAATCTCGCTTGGTAAGTCTTAACAGATGGACACAATAATGCCATCGCCGAACCTATTCGCTGTCATTGTTCACGTTTGTGTGGATACGATTTGGTGGTGTAACTACTATGAAGTTGTAGAGTTTATTCTGAAGGGTCTCCCGGGGTGCATAAATCTGTTAGAAATAAATCGTGTGAAAGTATTTGAAAGCCAATAACTAATTTAAGATAACTGTTCGGATTGTAATGAATACCGCGTATGATCTATTAACGACTCGGGTTCACATAGAAATTGGACTTGAATAAGGACTGAGGTACCAAAGTATCAATATCGAATAAGCCGCCGATAACAGAGAGTACCACTGTCATAGAATACGGGAGTGTTTCTCATTGTTTCTGACATGTTGGATATACATAGACCACAGATGTCCTATTTGAAACAAGTTATTACGGTCTGAGCTCGGACTCTTATTATTCGATGCATGACGACCATTAACTTTATTTGCAAATTGTCGATGTAATTATTGCTACCTTATAAACGTCACGTTCACGTTATTAGGTGACGACTAACCGTTCTTGTTATGTCTTACCTGGCCTCGTATTTGAAAACTCTGATCCAAGTAGGTTAAAACATATGTCTTTTGTAAATATTTCCCACTTAAGAGTATATTATTTTGCATATTTCGTTGACTGTTGAAATGGTTTCTCCATAATTCGAAGCCTTAAACAATTTCCTGGTAGGCTACTTCCTGTTTTCAGTTTGCTGAATAGGAAAATACGGATAATTGAGTAGGTTTCCCACTGTCTTGATGCCTTCTTTTATCAGTTCAAGGGCGGATAAAGCTAAATTAAAGGTTTAGTTGTAAATCATGGATTCATCCGAAACTCAGCGAACCCAGTCATTGCTTATGGAACGTTTGTGAAGCTATTCTTCGAAACCGGTTCATTTTATTTTATATCAAGTTGTGCACTAAACCTGACTGGCCGAATATTAAGTACGTTTAGATAACTGGTTTTGTTTTTGTTAATATCGTCTGAGCGTCTATAGCTAAAAGGACACTGAATGGTCTAAATTGTGTCGTTAAACAACAGTCATCCATCTATAGGTAAAATAAATATAACAAGGTGTATTATTTATATTATAATAGTTAGATATCTTAACTTGTGTTTTAATATGTGTATTTTACAAAATGATCCAAACTCAGATGACGCTTGATTATGATCATTTGCATTCCAGTCTTTTATCCTCACTTTATTCAAACACGTTTATTTCTTAGCTGAACCGCTAGAAAGTGGATGCACCAATTTATCAATAATGTTACTGTTTAAATATACAAAGGTCAATCAGTGAACTATAATATTTAGTTTTATAACCTGATGGAAACGCTGACATAATTATATACAACCGGACGTTAAATGATTGCGGGTTTTATTTGATTCGTGACGTTGCCAGCAGAATGGTGCCATCGTGCGAGATTCAAATGACGTAGACGAAAATCTTGGTGCACTTTGGTGTTTTAATGGTAAACAATACAAATAAATAATAAAAATTTCAGTTCTAGGTCAACATAATTATTATTTGACATAGGCACAAACCAAATTGAAAATCTTTAAACATTGAAGCAGAGATGGAAATTATATTCAACAAAAGCCCGATTTTAGTCTCTAAAGGCCTGCCATGGCACATCGTATAAAATTATATTGTTTGATTAATGCATTAATCACAATGAAATAACAGAATATGATATTAACATATAATCACAGAATTTTTTATTTCAATTGATTGCTTACTCTACTCTCTCCCTCTCTCCCTCTGTATTCGTCCAGGCGTCACTACCGTGTTGACGATGACCACACATCTTTCTGGATCAAAGGAATCCGTCCCCAAAGTCTCGTATCCGAAGGCTATCGACATCTGGATGAGCATGGGAATGTTGTTTGTGTTTGCCGCTTTGCTGGAATACGCCTTTGTTAACGCCTTATCCAGAAAACACGCCAAAGAAGAACATTATAAGAAAACTGACAACCCACAGGACGTGGTAAGGAATTTAATAGATTTTAGGGTGGAAAGAAACGAGATTGATCGAACGTATGAAGCTGTAAATCGTCATCTGGTCGCATTATAAACATCATACGATGTACATAACATCGTCATCTTCAAAGGAATGATTCAGTATCTAACGTAATTGATATATATATATATATATATATATATATATATATATATTTCAATAGCCATATATTTTATATTCGTAGTGGACTACAGCAATAATGTGCATTTCAGATTTTATTAGATCAAATCACACACACACCACATACACACACACACACACATCTATTATATGTTCGTAGTCAGAAATCGAGCACATAAACATTTCAGATGTCTTTATTTACAATGATATTCGAGATGCAGTAAACTCATCGCTGAGGTCAAGCAAATGTTAACTTTATAGATTTATTAGCAGCTAGTTATCTATCTGATAATGATCAAGTGTTGTGTTTTTCCCATTTAATAAGATCTCTTATCGATTACAGACTGAACCGAATGATCACAACAACAAACAGACAGGTGCCGATTTCGCCGAGAATCTGCAGCACAAAACTACGAACAAAGTCAATTATCGTGAATTTGCTCGTAACCTGGACAAAATTTCGCGATATCTGTTTCCATCTATATTTCTGATATTTAATGTTATATACTGGCCGATTTATGCATCAAACAGGGTATAAGTAGAATATTAATAGTAAAAACGCAATAGTTTACGATCTCGGATTATTTAAATGAATATTAATAACATATCTAATAGAATTAGCTATTTTAATGTTAGCTCTGTATCTGACAAGGAATTTCAAGATATATATATATATATATATATATATAACGGATAGAGAACAGTAACTACATAACTTTTAATTCATTAACTCTTATAACAATACTCGTTATATTGAATAATAGATAGTTATAACATATCGTTCTAGCCAATAATTGGCGATATATCAACTTACGCATTTTTATAATTATTAATATTATTAGATAATGTTTCTTAACGCTTATTCATCACAATAGAAACTGATCTAAATGCATTAGGCCCTTTAGTGATGTACAATGTTGTTTTTATTGTAAAATTGTTTACAATGTTTTCTAGAAATTCTTCAACTGCTGAGCTCCACGCTGGCCATATAGGTCAGGTCAGGTCGGGTCGTGACATGTTTCTGTGACAGATACCTCCACCTTCCCCCTTTCACCAGCTATTTATCCACCACTGAGTAATGTGACCAATGTGGGGTTTGTTTGTTTTTTGGGGGGGGGTTGGCAGGTATTGGATATCTACATTGTTTTCTCATGTGGATGTGGTACTGAAAGGTGGAGCCGAAATACCCGAAGGGTGGTCACAACCAAAACTATATTCCATCCTTCGAGGGACTTTAATGTCCCACTTTATCGTTGATCCGGCTTAGCTCTGTCTGTAAAGTAGATTCATCCGGGTAGGATATATACTATCTGGTACTTCCTTATCTATGCTCAGCAATTGTCTTGTTTTTAGTGATTTCCTTTGTAGCTACATTCATGACAGTTAATAAGGTTGCAGTGTATAGCATCGCACTGTAATTGTTTTGTCTTAATTTAAAAGTAGCATAGAATTATTGTTGTTATTATTATTATTATTACGGTCACATCTTTATAATATAATAACTGTCACCATCATCATCATCTACATCTTTGCTTTTTATCAACATCATTATCATAAACATCATCATCATCATCATTTTCATCACCACTCTTAACAATGTTTTAAATTTCTAACTAGAAACTGTACTTTCTTTGACCTTTTATCATTGATGTACTCGTAATCAGAAAATTTGCTCAGTACTTTAAATATATATTTTTATTGATAGAAAATGTTAGTAGGTTGTTTATTACTTGTGTGTGTGTGCGTGTATGTGTGTATATATATATATATATATATATATATGTGTGTGTGTGTGTATGTGTGTGTATGTGTATATGTGTGTGTGTTTGTGTATGTGTGATTTGATTTAATAAAATCTGAAATGCGCATTATTGCTGTAGTCCATTGCAGAATAGTGTAGTAAAGTTGACGCAAATACGTTGTCTGGAATTAGGATGGAATGAATTATGAAGATTTAAAACTGAACATAATCACAGATAATTGTTATCTAAGTCGTTGGCTCTTCTTCATTTACATTTGAGTACATACCACTCGAACAGCGGGGGGGGGGGGGGGTAAAACCCATTACCGAATTACAACTTTTTTATTAACTTTACCCCGAAACAGATGATCAAATAAATGAGGCCGTATTCCTGGAATATAAATAGACGAAATATGGTCAAACGTGGAGGTACAAATTGGAGTTCACGTGTTCTGGAGCAAACAGAAAATCGACCGAGTGCAATTCTTGTTGTTGCTGGCAAACGACCGTAATCATTCAATGTAGAATGGAAATTATCGCCCGGAGTGAGAGTGAGATAAAACTGTCTCGGAATAAACCTCGTGTAAACAACTATTTCTACTCAGGAACCAAGACTGTAGCCACATTACATTCGCACTTACCTCACTTTATTATCTCGGAAAATAAATAAGCGAATACCTGAGTGTACTGACCCAACCCCTGACTCGCTCCTAAGCCTTCGGTACAGAATGCCGATTGATGCATGTACTAGTTCGGCAAATTTATCAAGGAAACTGAAACTAATAGGATGAACCTATCCTCTCGAGAAAACGCAATAAATTATAAATAAATAATTAACATAAATAAATATTAATGTTTAACAAGTCAGGAAATTAATTCTTTCGCGATCATTTTAGTTGTTTAAACGCATGAAAGAATTAATTCGAATTGAAATCGGATAACAAGGTATCCGTACTGAGGATGTAGCCTCTTAATGTCTGTTTATCCTGGATTTATGTCCAGTAACATTCCTCGGGTGTACTTTATTATTCACAACGACCAGAATATCTAAGTCTGGTTTTAACATCTTCATAATGTCCTATAAACATGGTGTTAGAAACAACATCGATTTGGAGTTAAACCAGTGACAGGTGGTGATAACTTTCTGTATTTAATGTAAGAGATAACCAATTAGTTAATTCAATTTAATTTGTTTAAATCTCAATATAGCTGAAAAATGATATATATTAAACAAGACAGTCGAAATTACACAATGGAAGATCTAAACAATATTGATACACGGTAAAACACAATGAACATAATTTTAATTATATATTTAGCTACATGAAGATGTAATTCGATTATCTATTAACAACGTAATAATTAGTAAATCTGCTCCAATCGTTCATAAAGCTATAATTTAATTTCATTAAACGGTAACGCTTAATCAAAGTTATTTGGGGGATATTTCGGCCTGTTTGTACAATTTAGTGAACAGATAAAGTCAGCCAAACAAAGTTGATCACACCTTCATTTCGCGAATGCTCGATCGTATATTATTCAGGTGTAAAAGCCACTACAGGTGTGAGGTAGATTTGATAGATTGCCAAAACATGCAAAATATCAATCCAAACATCGTGGCTCTCCGATCAAACATTTTACACGTATCTGGTAACAGTAGATTGTGTTTAGGTTATCTAACCATTATAGATGAAGCGTGTGCAATATAGGAATGAGGAATTACATTAGTAGAGTGACGAGAGTACACACCGACGTAGACGTATACACTGTCTGAGGGCATCCCCAGTCTGCAGTTCGGTAGTAAACCTCATCGCAGACTGGACTTACTACTGTCTGTTTGGATGTTTCAGTCATTAATCACATTCCATTCTCCCGTAGTGCATCTCGTAAGCCACACATCCCGTACGAGAGATAAACGTCCAGGCTAATGAATCGATAAGTTTGACCATTCACATGATGCTTGATTCGTTTAGTCAGTGCACTTCTACTGTTTGTTGTTCGTTCGTTCGTTCGTTCATTCGTTCGTTTGTTTGTTTCTGGTTTTAAGAGAAGCAAATAAAATACCTTAGATCAGGGATTCCTTGTCGTCAGTAAAGTTATCCAAAGCGTTAAAAATAGTTAAAATGGATGGATGCTAGAGCCTGCAAAGTTTCGACGCCTTGAGAATATATATATATATATATATATATATATATATATATATATATATATATATTCAGTTCTAGTCCTCGATGCCTCTAACCATTATCACTTGTAGGCGGACTGTTTCTAATTAAATTGTAATTTTGAGAGCAGAATCCATAACACTTCTCGCCGTGTTAAGTCGACTGCGGGCCTGCCTCTTGGCAGACAACTAATGGAAGGGACGTTAAGGTGAAATGATTATACCTGGCAATGGTGAATAGGAATCTGGATATTAATTAACAGGAGCGACTTGTGTAAACTGATGGCATTTTATTATCGACGTTTAATCCACTTTCCGGAGATACTGACCATTCTATCATAAGTAGGCAAATGAAGTATTTTGGTTTACCTTATTACTGACAGGTAAGTGTTGTAAGGTTTTATACGTTGGCGGTATTATCAGTGGCATATTGTATTGTATACATTCTCTCTCTCTTCGGCTGAAAAACTTTATTACGGCAACAGGGTTCAACATGGCGCAGAATGGTACTTTCATATTTCGCATTACAGTAGACAAATTAGTCTTCTCTTAACATCAGCAGGTATTGGATAGACTAATTATGTCTTGCTGGAAAATATATCAGCTTCACTGAAAGCCAGCTTTTTAATGGAAATAATATAAATAACAAATAAATAACATTAATAAATAACATTAATAAATAACATTAATAAATAACATTAATAAATAACATAAAGTGTTTGTTCTCTGTATTACTTCGTTGTACAAAACTCCATATTCAACGACAACAAAAGGACGACGACAACACCAACAATTGCCACCTATGTATTGTTTCTGTTTATAGGAAAGACAATGGCATTGTATCCAACCTCAGCACACACTCACGTCCAGGTAGAGTTAATACGATGGCTTACCACGATGGTGTTGTCCTTAAACACCTGGGAGACGGGAACCGTCGCTGATAGCCTTTCATCTCAATCGTTAAGGTAAGAACATCATTAAAATTGTAATAACCTTTACATAGAGAGTATCAATAGGACACCGATCGGTGAATTAATCCAGGGTTTAGCCGTTACATCAAATGACCAGCGGACTCTTTATTCAAGGCCATGTTCGTTTGTTATACACAATACTGTGAAAAACCCACCCGTCCTACAATACAAGGTCGCCATTGTATATACTCTGCGTGTGTCTGTCGCTAATGGAGTATTTATAACACAGCTCATGCTGTAATGAAGGCAGGCATTAGACTACACCTCACGGTGTATATATATATGCCCACACCCGTATAGAACATGTAGTAATCCAGCCGACTGTTTTATTTATTTATTTATTAACAGATTTGTTCACACACCGAAACATATACCCTATAACTGTTTTCCCCCCAGCACTTAGACCCTATCATTAGCGATGTGACATACTCCTGATGATTCGTCTACCTTTATTATCAGAAGAATATATGCTTCTCAGATAACACATCTAATTTAAAATAAAAATATTTCTTTATACATAATCCATATCATCCTTATCGTCAACATCATCATCTATATGAAGAATATATTGTGCTATAGAGTAATATACAGATATGTAAAAGAACCGTAGCTCGGTAAAGGTATCTCGTTTACGACACAGGAATAATCCGTGGAATACTTACAGCATTTCTCAATTATAATCCAAACATTGTCATTGATGATGTTATCATATATACGTAGTCAATTTTGTAGCGCCTCCGTATATAGAACTGCTGGGATTTCCAAAACTAACGTCAAGGAGGAAAACAACATCTTCTATTTCTTTCCTGGTTCAGCTTTCGATTTCGTTTATTTAAAAGCGGCAGTGCAAATCATGAGAATTCTATTTCTCGCACACACATCTCGGAATAAAGATTAACGTATGTGTAATAGATTTGCCGATTCAACCGACATCTGTTACTGACGTTCCCACGAATCCATTCAGTCAACGGCGTATAGAAAATTTGGCCATAAAACAACAATAACTCTCTTAACTACCAGTATTAGTGACTGAGTTGGGCGGAACTAATTACTACCGATACTTATTCTGTCATTACCGATAACAGATGAGACAATTATTTATGAAAGGCGATCAAAACGAGTACGATTACTTTGTAATGAAAATATGTATACGTTGACAGCGAATGTAATCGAGTAATAGTACGATTACTTTCTAATGAAAATGTATATACGTTGATAATCGTAATGTCCTTAATTTCGCAAACTAATCTTGCGCAAGTATGATTACTGAAGATTTTCTTTTCGTGAGCACCAGTACTTTAAGTGCTCGAGGTTAAGAGCACGATTACTTTCCCGTACTCACCATATGTCTGTTTCTAATACATCAACAACACTAACTCGTTTATTTAATTTGTCTTGGTGAGTTATATCGTCCAAACGCCAATTCCAGTGACCTAATGACTTCCCATTTTGGATAAAGAAGTGGAAATTAATCTTTTTGCGTGTTATGAACCTGTGGAATGTAACACCACCATCAACTTCCAAGGAAGTATAACGTCACTATATTAAGCGTCCTTGAACTAAGCATTAGGATATGTGGCGCTATAATAAGTGCTATGTTATTACTATGTTATTATATATGTATTAGTAATAATATGTGATATTTATATAGCGCCCTATTTAGCTAAATAGCTGCCCTAAGGCGCCTTACAGTATTATTACCCCTGACTCAGACCTGTTCCAATCCAGCACGCATCTCAACTCCCAAGAGAACATACAACGCATGCTGCCATTATAAGCGCAAAGCGTTACTCAAACACATAGCCATCGCGTCCTGTCAGGTTCTCATTTTATGGATGAGTAAACCAGTCGCCAGATGACAGCATTGCAGCTGCCGGAGCCTCGAACCTGTGACCCTTCGGCTACTCTCTAGCTAACTGCGCTATCTAGCAGCTACTTGACTGAAGTGTCAATCGATAAAGGAATCAGCGATGGCAGGTTCTGGATTCCATATGCCCGGACTTTTGCCTAGCGACTGGATCCTGCTTCACGAAATAATATCCGGTGACGGAAATCTCCACTGCCATTCCCGTGATGCGGCAAACGCCGAGAGTATATAGATATTCCCTTCCCGTAAATGTTGACATCCCGGTATATATTAGCCTTCTGGGCGTCGACTAAAATCGCTCCCAGTACATCCCGATAGCGCAGTGGCGAGAGAACTCAGTTACAATCCTCTAACTCAGGGTTTGAATCTGACCCATGATTCATGTTACTCTATGTAGGTCGTGCCTCGACCATACATCCTAGATATGACTAGCGCTGAGGCTAAACAATGTCCCCATTCACTCATTAACGCCAAGCACACACTGGGTGATGATGATTGGTGTTTTACGGCCACTTTTGTACACATGGTAGGCTAAATGGGCCGAGCGACCTCCAAATGTAATGAATCGAAGACAAAGATGAGACACCCTTCAGATATGCCCACGCCGAGATTAGAACTCAGGTGGTAGTGATCAATGGTTCAACGCGCTACCAAATAGACCACGGGGGCACCCCAAGCACACACTTCCGATTTTTGTTTACCACCTTACAGGTGAGGCGAATGTATATGTAGTCGCAATTTGTTTACTATGACAACCAAATGTTATTAACTCAGACAGAGGGAGAGTGAGAGAGAGCGTGTGTGTGTGTGTGTGTTATGTGCGTGTGTGCGTGCGTGCGCGCGCGATTGTTTGCTTACCTACGTTTAATACAAATGATGAATGGGTTTTGAAAAGACCTAATATAAACGCACTCAAAACAATGGATTGTGATTTAGCCGAGAAAAGACCTACCAACACTGTCACGTCGCCACATGTTGATTGGAATCCAATCGTACAACATGTTATATTGATGATGTTGGTATAGCGTGATTAATACCTATCAAACATCCGGGGCTCTCGATAGTACACTCGTTGTAATCATCCTCGGGTCACGCCTACATTAAAATTGCATGAGATAGTATTACTTACTTATTCAGGAACATGCCTCATCAGGTATTTCAGTCAAACTATTTCGTATTTTAATACCTTATTTTCTGTCATATTATAGGTATCTTAGCTGTACTGACCCAGACTGTTATTGTTATTATTATTATTAGTAGTAGTAGTAGTAGTATTGGTATTATTATAAGTTAGAAGTATTCAAATATTCACAAGAATTCTGTTATTATACTGCTGTATATAAAGGGGCCTACTTCATTAATTAAAACAAACTTATATAACATTCTATCGAATCTTTCATTTCAAAACATGACAAAGTATAGTATCTAATATAGATTTAGTACTTCAAACAAGGAAGACACGCACGAGCGCACACACACACACACACACGCACACACACACACACACAACTAACACACACACACACACACACACAACTAACCGAAGTACTTTCATATGGAAAACAATTCGAGGAGAACTACAATTTCATGCTCTAATTGACATTTCCGTATTTGGCAATGGTCAGCCTGCACTCAACAGAAGGCTGATTCTTAAACCGAAATGTACCTTTATATCAAAGTATTTCATACTATATATATATATATATATATATATATATATAGAGAGAGAGAGAGAGAGAGAGAGAGAGAGAGAGAGTCAGGCCGGGTTTATAAACCTGGTGAATTATTGTTATGTCGTTGGTTGCATAAGCCGTGGGAATAAAAGTAATACAAAAGGAATATCTTTTCATCGGGTAAGTATAAGGAACATATTTAAAATAACTGTTAAAGCGTTGGGGTTTTTTGGGGGCGGGAAATTAAGCTTACCTATTATTATTATATTTAGGCTATTCGACAACCCCCATTCTGTCTCTGGCATTTGATCCCAACTAAACTAGATCTACGGACTTACATAAAACGACATTTAGCTATTTCATGGCATATAACAGGACAAGAATAATAAAGATTGTCTGCACACACAACATTATAATACACGCATCACAATAAATGTCCGTATTCATAGGTTCAAAACTCGAAGCGCAGCCGCTTCAACGTTGCTTTTTGCCTCTATCGGAAATCAGCGCTGTTTGGTCATGGCGGTCATTCAAACACCACTGACTGCTCGGTCTAGTTCTCTTTTAGGTCAATGATCCCAACTAAACTAGATCTACAGACTTACATAAAACGATATTTACATATTTCATGGTATATAATAGGAGAGGAGTAATACAGATTCTCTGTACACACAAAATTATAATGCACACATCACAATAACTGTCCGTATTCATAGGTTGAAAACTCGAAGCGCAGCTGCTTCAACGTTGCTTTTTTACCCTACCGGAAATCAGAGCTGTTTGGTCATGGCGCCCAATCAAACACCACTGAGTGCTCGGTCTAGTTTTATTTTAGGTCACTGGGTCAATGCTTTGTACCCTGAATCATGGAATCCATGACAGAGCATTTTTACCCGAAATTGACCGATAAAATATTTCGAAATAATTTGAAAGCGTTTTCACAGTTTGTAATTCACACGTAAAATCATAGCCACAACGGCCACAACGTACCCACGCGTATATTGGTTTAGCACAAGCTTAATTATACACCACCTTTCATTGACCTGAAAGAAAAGGTCAATGCCACCTTGGCTCCATCAGTCAAACAAACAGCCCAATCACAACCCTTCAATTATTGTGTTACTCTACCCACTAAATAGGTTTGATGACGTTTTCATTACAAAAACAGATACACATACAAATACATTTTCACGGACGTTTATTTGCGCACGTGCACATATAAACGTTCATTTATTGGTTAATATAGTTGCTACCTTAACCTGTTAAATATGCACTATTTCTGGCGGGTGAATATCACCAATTCAGCAAACGATCTAATCTATAATATAGAATATACATATAGGGAATAAATAATAAACAGCAGTATAATATCAATATAAAGTAATCAACAACCTGAATACAAAATTACCTGGTTGGTTAGCAGTAAAAACATGCTATGTATAAAATGGAAATATAACAAATATCACTAATATATTAGGTAAGAATAGTTCAAAATACAATATCATATGTCAACATTAAAATGGCATCAACAACATATTTAATATATAACGATCGTAAAGATGGTGGCTCAGCAATAGCTGTCTTACACTGTGTGTTAGCCCATCTTCTACAGCATAGCACTTCTTCAAATCCATTCTTGTTTTGTCGACATAACGTTCATCAATAACAAATTTAAAAAAAATATTCGTGCTTAAAGCAAATAGTTTTTACTCTGTCATGTGTGTGTGTGTGTGTGTGTGTGTGTGTGTCAGTCAGTCTGTCTGTCTGTTCTCTCTCTCTCTCTCTCTCTCTCTCTCTGTGTGTGTTTGTGTGTGTGTGTGTCTGCATTAGATTAATTCATGATTAGCTAATTTTACACATTGTGTTATTAATTAGATATGCACTCTTCTGATTGGTCTTTATGAGAGAGCTACAGCAAAAGAAATAATCGTGTGTCGGTGTGTCTGAATACTGGACCATTGTGATTGGTCATGAGATAGCAATAAGAATAGAAACCATCACGTGTGTGTTGGGGGTGGGTGATTAATTGACCATCAATATCGGTGTGTCTTGCATGACCTGGATTGAACCAGCGAAACCTATCTCACAACAGTTTTATGAAGTCGGATTATCAAAGCCTTTATACATTGAAATGTCATATTATGTTTGAGAAAAATGTGTCGCAGTCGGAAGGCGAGTTTGCTGGAGAGAAAAAAGAGTGATTTATAGCACAGACAATAGTGCGTCAAAAGGTCAGTTTGCCGGATAAACGAGGTCAGCAATAACAATTTTTCTCTGTATTTGTTCAGATGTCACATCGGAGATTTCAGAACTAGCTGATACGAGATCTGACTCAGAATGAAAATTACTCTCATTTCCAGTATCTGTCTCATCATCTCCGACCATCTTTTGAGATCGCGAATTTATTGATACGACTACTTTGATCATTATCGATATGCTCGTCAACGGGGAGCAGATTCCTGGGTAAGATCCATTTTGACCCAGTAGAAGACTCGGAGATTTTGTTATCCACATTTTATAACGCACGTCAACTTCTCGGCGAAAAACGTATCAATCTGGGGAAGTAAATTAGAACAGTTACTTGATCGTGCTCTGAAAGGAGATTCCGTTTCAAAGAAGTCCATTGATCACATGCTCAAAGCGAACTTTGGAGTGGGCTACTAGATCCCATTAAGGAAGTAACGAGGTGTCTCCGTAACGCTATGGCCAATTTTGACGTACTTCGTGTGGAAAGCCGGATAGGTGGAACAGGTTCACAGTAATGATGCCCTCGAGGTAAACAAAAAGTCTGTCCACGTGAAAGTAATGAAGGTGAAGTCTGATAAAAAAACAATTTGGAGACTAAGAAAGGGGATTGATCCGACAAATGATCTCCAAAATAAAGGAACTGGATTCTCGGATGATAACTACAACGTCCCCGTATCAGTCAAGTCGGTAAATACAGTTGTAGGTGAAAACTGGATGTCCCATAATCTGTATCGATGTGTATTTGTTAGAGGACAAGACATAACATATAGTCAACACGTCATGGCACTTAGCTGCGACTCTACTAGTATTAGCTGACAGCCAGACAGACAATAATGAAGCAACGTGATGATACAATAGAGATATTATATCGTATTAGTGTAAGCCATCAAGACACAAAACGTTAGGATGTAGAATTCGTCTCTCTATGAATCGCTTAAACATATACCAGCCTGTCAAGTTCGCGCGACAGACTCGAATATAAGAATAAGTTGATCAGAATTGCTGGATGTCCTATTGATTGTAGCACGTCTTGAATGTACTCTTGAGCGTATTCCGGAGACACCAGTGTCTGATACCTCGTTTAATAGCTCAATATACCCATCATTTGGATCTCACATACCTAGATCCCAACAGGTCATCTATCCCTCAATAATGTTTTGCACTTTAAACAAGATAACTCCGCGAACAGCCACCAAGCCAGACCAACGCTAATCTACACATGACGCAGTTGTGTAACGTTATACCCATTAGACAGAGAGTACTTGGCCACTGTGCTGGAATATTATTAATTGCATAGCGTTATAGCCAGATATGTCAGAATCGACTACACACACACACACACACACACACACACACACACACACACACACACACACACATTTCCGTTGAATCACTCTGCACTTGAAGAAATGCCCGAGGCCTGAACAAAAGGCCAAGCCACCTGATCAAATAGAGGCTGTATGAGTGGTACCATCTGTGTTGTCGTCATCATCAACCCTGCTTGATTGGCATTATGTAGTCAGTGTGTATTTCTCAGTAACAGCTTGTACGATGGTACTGTCTATTAGTGGAGCAGTCGTGATGAGATCATCATCAGTGGGGATGTAGTCGTCAAAGGTAATGTCCTGCTACTGGCACAGCCTAATATGTGTCGTAGATTAGGGTCACGTGTTGTACACGGTCGCTGCTGATTGATATGCGTCTCCCTCATTTGAGGTTGCCGCCACGTTAAAAATTGCCATTTGGCCTATTTTTTATTATTATTATTATTATTATTATTATTATTATTATTATTACTATTATCAAGTGTGCTGGATTCAAAATTGCCGGCGTCTAAATAGGGAAATAAATACTTTAACACGTTTAGGATGACTGAACTTATTAGTCACACATCCTCTTAACTGGGCGCCTCCGTGCTCTAACTGGTAGCGCGTTGGATCACAGATCACAGACCACCTGTGTTCGAATCTCTGAAAGGTGTTTCATCTTTGATTTCGTTTCATTACCTTTGGAGGTCGCTCGGTCCATTTAGCCTAACGTGTGCACAAAAGTGGCCGTCAAACATCAATCATCATCATCATCATTATCATCATCATCCTCTTATCTGCAATTATCGATGCAAAGGGAGTAATTTAACAATTATTTCCTATTTTAGCATGCAGACTTCTAAATCTGAAAACAAACACTTAGGCCAACGAATAAAATAGATTGTTTATCATCCTGTTATTACACTTCCCTAGTCTACCACTAATAACATAACGTACCAAAGTTTCCAACCGAAATGATCAATATTGATTATTGTTTACCTATCTCACCTACTAAATTCTGGATAATTATTATGGAAGACGAACTGTTGGGGTCATGACGGTACATTACTCTATTAGTTCAATGTCTGTCAGCCATCGAGACCCCAACAATAATTGTTTACGATGTGTTAATTAAATAAACTCGTTTATCTATGAATAACGAGATATTTAAAATATTAGCAGAAATAATGGTCTAATTATATTATTATAACTCTGTCATATTCGTTTTGCTGTCAGCGTATTTCTTCTATTCGGGATGTTGTATATATTTGTGTATGAATGTATTAGTGCATGAGTATGTAGGGTGATGACAGATACGTGTGATTAGCGATTAATATATATATATATATATATATATATATATATATATATATATATATATATACGGAGGGGTGTCGAATGATTTGAACCTTCGGGTCAAGGACGTGCATCATTAACGATGGATGATAAAGGGGAGTTTAATCATTGGAAATGGAATGACAGAGATTGATCTGTATGTAATGTCATCATAGTTAGCTGACCGCAGACGACGTTTAGATATGATGGCTCAGGTGAAAGAGGAACTTGTGAGGAGAAAAAAGAACAAATGCCTTCCTAGAGATGTTGGGATGGAAAAGATTTAAGTTAATATACAATTCGCCCTCCATCTACACAATCCTGAACAATGTAGGAGCTATTCTATATTTTATTTCCTACGTAATTAATAAAGAGTACATGGAAACTGTTATCAGCTTGACATATGAAATAAATCCCATTAAGAGACCTTGAGGAAGGACGAATAATGGAAACTGTTCATTGTTCTATTGGTGACAAACTATCAAAACAAAATCTCCTTCCTTGGCTAATGACAACGATAAATCAATCTTCTTACAAGTACTAGCCATTTTATTGCTGCTCATGATGTGTAACGCGAGATGACCGCTAAATGCGTTTTATGAGAGAAATAAAAGCTTCCATTATTAAATAGAAGTCTTCCTTAAAAGCTCGCTTTCACGTCCGGAGCACTTAGTTTGTAGCACGCACGCAGATCAAAACAAACAGACAGAGAGAGAGAGAGAGAGAGAGAGACACACACACACACACACACTAATATATTAAGCCATCATGTCGGAATGGGATGTTTCTAACCAAGCTGCTGCTGAGGGTATAAATATTTAACTATGTTTGGCTACATGCCGAGGCCGTATATGGTGATCTATACACGGATAGAAATGTTGTTGATGTTCGTTTTATTCTTGTTTTATTGATCTATATGGCAGCGTCGTGGCCTTGTCTGATCGTAACACACATAACGAGCCACCTGCTCTTAATTACAGGTAATGGCCTTCCTGTTACGCCGCCGTCCTGTATTCGGGTGTCTTTCTCCTGCTTGTCCATCATATACTTGGCTAAGCATTAACTCTACGTAAAGCCAGGATATATCCGCCCTGTTGGAGAAAAGTACGTCGTTTTCGTAACCTAATCCAGATTGAGCATACAATTTATAACGTCGTACAACGAGTTCAGACAATTGAACGTATGGTTCATAACACAGTCGGATGATTCTCTTCCGTCGCCTTACTGTACAGCTTAGAGGAAGGATGTCGAACGAACGTCGATCTCACGTTGATTGGACGACGACACTGAGGAAAGTTGACCATTTCCCGTAGTCTGCCGCCATCGCGGCTCAAATCCGAATGTCTGCCAGCATGATGCTGCTAGCATTAGCCGCAGCCACAGAGGAGTGTCTTCACTAAGGCTGGCTTGGTGCGGCTGTTGTTGTTGTTGTTGTTATTGTTGTTGTCGTTGTTATCGGGTTTATCTCTTAGTATGTTACCGTGTGTTTTACGTGGATGCTCGTCGATGCTGTCTATTGGTGATCTAAATAGATAGATATAGATAGATTTATATCGATGTCGTATTGACGATCGTATCAACATTAATCGCTTGTGGCTCTGATGGTAGAATGCGACTAATAAACACGTTGGCTATTTTACTCCGGGTGTACATCACCTATCTACTCAGGTAACGGCGTGTGTGTGTGTGTGTTATATATATATATATATATATATATATATATATATATATATATATATATATATAGTATTTGTTTCGTCCTATGTGCCATAATAACATAACAAGAGAAATAATATTACTTCAAACTTCCCAATTATTGCGACTCTTTGCCCTCGTACATGAGCGAACATAAGGTGACCATCGCTAAATGGATTTATAATGTCTCTTCGTCGTTCAGTAACACTCCGTTCAAATGCTGGAGGTGACGCTGAAGTCGCCCTTGTACTCCTCGGGAGAGTATCTCCGTTTAGATTAGATATAAAGCGTCATCTCCAGTTGCTCATCGGTGGCAAGTATCATTTAATTTTCTATTTTCAGCGATATCGCTCGAGCTAAGAATAATGCTTCCAGACAGTTTCTAGAGAATCTCCTGCAGGGTGTGGATGCCAGGATTAGGCCACCAAACGCAGGTTAGTTTGATTACTGATCGTTCACCCCCCGGATTCGAACTGTGATTACATGCGATAGGAGTTTCCTTTAAGTTGGTTTATTTGTTCCTCTCTTGCGGAGTTCGTGTCGTTAATTTACGAAGCTCGCTCGCTCGCTTAATCTCCGCACTACCGCAACAGTATAAGCAAGATTCTCGAAATAAAACTAAGCTACGGCCTAACCGGATTCAGTTGCGTTTATTTTAGGGATGATAAAACTGTCCCGTTTCGTATGATGATTGGCTTCGGAGTTTGCCAAACCACTTATTGTTGCTGCGGTGTGGTCCAATATGTGGTGGGAGTATAACACCGTTGCTGGGGGATGAGCTGTAATGGAAGCCTCAATATTGGAGATACTTACCATTCCTTTCGGCTAACGTAATTATCGTCACCTTCTAACTCGCGGACAACACGCGGATCCATTAAGGCGAACAGTGTCTAACTTAATGGGGTATCCGGCTTCCAGACAAGCCATATTGTTTAAGTAGTGTCACAGTATTATAGTCCGGTTATTGTTTAGTGTGTCTTCGAGATGCATATGGCTCACGTAGAGTTTTATATCAGAATAGACATCTGATATTGTTAATATGTCTGATGCCCTTCTGGTAGCCTGCTGCTGAATTATCATATATATATATATATATATATATATATATATATATATATATAGAGAGAGAGAGAGAGAGAGAGAGAGAGAGACGAATGGGTGGATGGATCAGTCACTGTCAATTTTATAGACATACCAATCTTGTGACTTTTTTATGTTAAAGATCTACATTTATAATATTGTTTTTCTTCGGCGTTTAATACAAAGATGGCATTCCGTGCGAGAAATTTCTTAACATATATATAAACATGAACCAGACGCGCCAACCGGAAATGGATATATGTTTGTCAAAGTAAATAAACATTGTTTGTCAACATCTGCCTATCCCAGTATTAGATTCTTGCTGATAAACATTCCAGCAGGAATTTGGTGTTACATTTATTCATACATTCATTCATTCATGTTTATATGTGTGGGGGTGTTGGTGTGGGTGGTGTATATAATCGCTAAATTGATAACATAGATTGACAACAACAAGTCAACTCTAAATCCAGAATCAGAGTAATGCCAGCCTTGTAATGTCAACATTTCCTTTTGTTTGCGAGTCACGGCACTATTACTACAGACTCACAATAACGAACACGGGTCTCGGGAACTGCACGCTGCCGTAAGGTCCTGTGCATCCCTTAACGCCCTTAAAATTATAAGAGATGACTCGATGCACATCAATAACACATAACCATCACGATTACGATGTTCAAGAAGAAGAAATATTTCGGTTTCTGTTATAGAATATTCGAACTAGGTTAACAATTATTACCTTACTATCTGTTATCTATCTGTGTAATGGGGGCAGATTCGTTTAATGTACTGTAAGGGTACTTTTCCACTGTATTCCATCTGCTGCTCATTTATAATACTGCATTAAAATTATCTATTTTGAAACCCATCAACGTACATCTCTATTTATGTTAATATGCAGCATACATGTTAAAAGCATAGAGCTCCCACATATATTAATATTAATAATGTGTAGCTATTCTGCACCCAAAATATTTGGTATTCTTCTCATGAATAGGCTATCTCTCATATGGGTTTTTATCCTACCTACCAGTGAAATGATTACTCATAAAAATATGTGGCACCTTATATATATATATATATATATATATATATATATATATATATTCACACGAACATACAATTGCACGCATAACCATGTACAGAAATAATTACATACCTTGGTTTTGTAAATTTACATTACATATTCTGTGTATATGTATGAAGACAATAGAGACGTTATACATGTATGTAGACAAAATATTGGTATATATATATATATATATATATATATATATATATATATATATATATATATATTATATACAATAGAGTCATTTAATATCTAGGCACGTCTTACGTCCTATTAACAATAAACATGTAATTTATACGCTCATTTGTAGAAAAGTGCCAATTGTTTAGACCAACCGCGGGTTGCTCATCTGACGAGATATATGGATGTGTTGTCCTTGTCCAATGAGTGAGAGCCTACTTCAGCTGACAGTGTGCTTTGTTAACAACATAGGCGTTCATTTCCCCGCTTATTAATAATTTAGCTCTGATTTATAGTTGAAGAGATATGATCTTCTAAGAGGAGAGGAGATTATATCGATGTATCCACATCCTACCAATATCTTTTATTAATACCATAAAGCTAAATCACACCACATGTGTGGATAGGAAATAATCCACCAGACCAAGTTTGTTTTCCTCATACAGCGAAACGTGAATAATCCGGACACGGATGATTTCACCGGGCAGATTTCAGTATATGATTCAAGGTGACGATGATTGGTGTTTTACGGACACTTTTGTGTGCATGGTAAGCCAATGGGCCGAGCGACTTCGAAAGGTAATGAAGCGAAGTGAAAGATGAAACACACTTCAGATATGCCGACGCCGAGATTCGAACTCAGGTGATCCATCGAGCTAGCAGTTAGACCGTTTGGTGCGCACTAGTATATGATTCAAGCAATTAGCTTATCGATGAATACGTTCAGCAAAACACTCGCTAGCGTGTATCCGACCAAGACCAAGGATTGTACAATAAAATCTACCTTTTGGTGAATTACGCAAATTGGGCGCAGATGGTGATTTGTTCATTTAACAGCTGGTACCTATTGACATTCCGCCGTAAGTCGAAATTCCCGTTTTATATCTGGTTGTTGTAGATGTATGCGAAGTGTCATTTTCAAACGCAAACAATTATCTAACTAACTACAATTTCAGATAACGGCACTGTGGTTGTGAAAGTTAATTTGTATGTGCTCAGCCTCAGTTCAATTAGCGCAATAAACATGGTGAGTATTTTTACTTGAAATACAACATATCGCAGCTGTGTATATAATCAATAATAAGTCATATATATATATATATATATATATATATATATATATATATATATATATATATATATATATATATATTTCATTTCGCCTCATTACCTTTGGAGGTCGCTCAGCTTATTTAGCCTACCGTGTGAAATCAATTTGCCATAAAACGGTAGACATCACATTTGATTTTCGTTCGTATTCGTTGTTCGTGCGTTCATTGAATCTGAACGATTTCGTTCTTCAGGAGTTCACGACAGATATCTATTTCCGGGAATTCTGGAACGATCCACGACTGATCTACGCCGATGGTCCTCCACATATCAGCCTTTCTAGTCGATTTATTGACCAGATATGGACACCCGATCTTTACTTTCCGAACGAGAAGAGCGCTAAGCTTCATGGCGTCACGATGCCGAATAGGCTGCTTAGGATCTTCCCGGATGGAAACGTTGTTTTTAGCATAAGGTACAATTGCCGATTGTTTGGAAGGAATCCTTGCGAAACCGGTGTCTGGGGGATATTTCATCCATCATTGAAAGTCTTTGGCCTCGTCATGACATTTATATGGAGTGGATCCTATGCGACGCGTTCCAAACTGTAACGGTGTCGACGCTAAACAAAAATACTCACTCACTCACTCACCTACTCACTCACTCTATTGCTAATAATCTAAGTTATTTGTCAACATATTTGTTATCTTAATGTTGATGGGATGAAAACGGCTTCGCTATTCTAAATTCCTTGATTTTCGTTAGTATACCGATGTGGTTGTGTTATAATATTTAAAGGGAAGATGTTAGAGGCATGATGTTTATAATCATATTTCTCAAATGAACATAATTTGAAATAAATAAATAATACACACACAAATAAGAGATACACGCTCTTGTACCAATGCACACTTACCTACATATTCATAATAAACATATTAAGTCAGCCAATCACACGTAAAACACCAATAACCTGTTGGTTGGTACGAACCGAGAACCTCTTCGTTTCATATCTAGTACTCTATTACTGAGAAGCAATGGCATCTGTTTTGATGTTTATGGCTATTTTTAGTTTTCTAAGAAGATGAGCCTCGAAACTATGACGAGGAAAACAATTACGTCATAATAACTATAACTGACTGTCTCTCTTATCTGTATGTTGGTCGTCCTCGTGGTACATTTGATACTGTACTCCACTAAATTCTATAAATCCGGCTTCGGATCCCGATGTCGGCCGTATCTGTGGGTTGGTTGTTTTATTAGACATCGTCACTACCTTTGTGTCACGTGTCACGTGTAACGAGTACAGAAGATTTACAAAATCGCCAATTCACTCACTTTCTCCCTGACTCACTCTTCTATTCGTCTTCATATACAAGGCGAAAACAGTGACAAACAAAACAAACAAACATATAAACAAACCTATATCTATCTATCTATCTATCTATCTATCTATCTATCTATCTATCTATCTATCTATCTATCTATCTATCTATCTATCTATCTATCTATCTATCTAGTTATCTGTCTGTCTGTCTGTCTCTCTCTCTCTCTCCTCTCTCTCTCTCTCTCTCTCTCTCTCTGTGTGTGTGTGTGTGTGTGTGTGTGTGTGTCTGTGTCATCTCTGCATAATTGCCTTTCAGTCACCACAGAAACACAAAAACAAATATAAAAACGCAGATTCGATGCGAGGAATATTTTGTTACAACGATAGTTTTCTATGGTATTTAATCATTTGTACTTCGAATGCTAGTCACTTCTTTTAGTCAACTAACATTTAACTCAACTGTATTTTCTTTCACGCAGGATGACCCTAGTATTTTCGTGTCCGATGGAATTTGAGGCCTTTCCCATGGACACCCAGACGTGTGCAATTAAGATTGAGAGCTGTTAGTAGCCATGACATATTTAATGATTCCATAGCGTTCTCCTCGGATTAAACGTCAACTTGTTATCATTGAGAATTAAGGGGCGAGGGTTTATATGGGATTACTGCTGGCTGCGCTGTTTATACGAATCATGATAATATATCTGGTTAACTTTCAATCCTGTTCCGTCAATTATACAGATGCCTACGAGACACACGAACTACAGCTGGCATGGCAGGATCCACCCGTGGAAATCGACGATGAACTGGAACTGCCTCAGTTTGAACTGATGGAGATTAACAACGTCACGTGTCACAAACAGTACAAAACTACAGGTAATAGTACCGTTAAGTGATTTATGAGCTGTTATAAACGATTCTGAAAATGTTGAGATAAAGTCTGGCATCTGTGATTAGTATATATATATATATATATATATATATATATATATATATATATATGAGCGATAATTGTACGATGACATATATATATAATGTTTTGTTTTTAAAAATCATCTTTTATTTATTTGTATATAATGTTGACGTTGCTTACCAAGCTTCAAGCTACAAATGAGAATTGAGAGCAATGAATAAGGGGGGGGGTATATAAATTCAAATTATATTCATTGGCAAAAAGAAGAAACTGCTCGAGGTGTCAGTGGCGTTTTAAATATACTTGTCGTTTCGTAAATACAGAGCGTAGCCTTAAGTCACAGTAAACAGTCTTCTTGTCCGAAACAGGCACTTTCGACACACACACACACACAGAGAGAGAGAGAGAGAGAGAGAGAGAGAGACAGTGAAATGATAGAAACTGTATAGTCCGCAAAGGTTAACTGCTATCTATGGCGAGAATATCGTCCTATCATTTAGGATGCAATTTACTATTTATAACCCACACCCGGAGAGTGCTTGGGGGAGGGAGAGACACGTATAGACACTCGCATAAATGAGATGGATGTGTCAATTCGGGTGGAGAGTTGCTTCATTCAAGTTTCATCATGTATACGCTCAATTGGCGCAGTGTTTACAGTACTTCGCAGTGTTTATAGTACTGTGCACTGTGTATAGTACTGCAGAATGTTTACAGTACTCCGCATTGTTTACAGTACTCCGCAGAGTTTATAGTACTCCGCTGCAAACTTCCAGCTTCATGGTTCGAATTTTAGTCATCTCCGTATTTATGCGATGTTTTCAGCATAAGTCGCCACTCGGAGACCTGTCTCAGGTGTGACTAATCCAGAGTCTAAACATACCACGCATTCTGCTCGTTCACGCGTGTCCAACATTTGACTAACTTCAGGTAAATTTCCATGCCTCAAAGTGACCTTCAGCCTATATAGACGCCTCGGATCCTTCCTGCTACAAGTCTATATTCCATCTACTCTCATCATCATCGTCTCCTGCATCTCATTCTGGATCAACATGGATGCTGTAGCTGCCCGAATATCGCTTGGTAAGTGATGGCCGATCCGGAATGTGGCACGACCAAATACGTAGACATCGGTGACGAGGGGGGTGGGGTGGAGGAAGAGATAATTGCTCTATCTCGTTTCTCTTCGTTTTCGTATTAGGTGTTACAACGGTGTTGACGATGACCACACATCTTACCGGATTAACCAATTCCGTGCCTAAGGTATCCTACCCGAAGGCGATTGACATCTGGATGAGTATGGCAATGTTATTTGTTTTCACGGCCTTGTTGGAGTATGCCTTCGTGAACGCCATATCCAGAAGACGCAGCAAACACGATGCCTACAAGAAGACGGACAAATTAGATGAGTCGGTAAGATTTTGTTTACACGTATACAATATATCGGAGCTGTTATCAAACATACAACAGGAACCAATGTCGATTGCTAAAGATATCCATCCAGAAAAGGTCTTTAATATATGTTTTGCGCTTTTTCAAAATTTACACACACACACACACACGTGATGGTCCACAAACTCACACACAAACACACACACACACAGAGAGAGAGAGAGAGAGAGAGAGAGAGATGTCATCGTACAATTATCGAGCCAAATTGTATGTATACAATCCATATATGATCGATATGTATACTGTGTATTTGTACTTGAAAATTAACGTTCATTCAGTAGCCATCTCTCAGCTAACAAAATCAGATCCATATTTATTCCAGATAGAGATGACGGCGGCTCCCGGAACACAAACCTGTGTCGACGGCGTACAGAATGTCCCCAAAGAACCGGCGAAACGGGTCACTAACTATCAGAAAGTAGCCCACAGAATTGACCAACTGTCGCGTTATATTTTCCCATCTATCTTCTTGATATTTAATATAGTCTACTGGCCTTATTATGGGGCGATGAGGGAACGATGAGGATGATGATGATGATGATGATGATGGAATCACCAGTGCACAACGCATGAAAAAAGGCAGTCATCTGCATACATACAGAAAAAGGGTTTATTGTCATGATGCTCATGTTATTATCAGGTCGACATTGTAGAAGGACTATCGCCTCGTCATATGTCACGTGTCTCTCGTCGCTAATGATGTCATACTTTCGGGAGCTCTGTAAATATTATGTTTTATAAGATTTTTAGTGTATTTATACTCTGAACGAAGGTCGGAATGTAGTGGACTTTGAACTGGCTGCTGTCGCCATAGTTTAGGTCTGTCGTCGCTGTTTATCCCGGTAAAGCATTTCTTATTCCGGATCCAATCTCAACTCTTCGTGTATGCGTTCCTGCGCTCATTCAGGTATATAACTGTGTACAACCATCACCGTTTTTGTGTTGTTTTTGTGAGTGAGTGAGTGAGTGAGTGAGTGAGTGAGTCAGTGAGTCAGTGAGTGAGTGAGTTGAGTGAGTGAGTGAGTATACCTCGACACTGATCACAGTTCTGACATACGGTTAAATGGCTATTTCCTTGGGAAATAAGGCCATTGGACAGAATTATTTTTGTGTGTGATGAAACAGATAAGACAATGAATCATTCCTCGGAGCTCTGGCGTGTCGTTGTGCGCCATTAGCTGTGCTACGGTATGACAGAGGAGCTGGAAAGAAAAGATTAGGTATAATAAAACTAGACTTATTTCCAATCATTTAATTGGAAATAAAGTTCACTGAAGATGGATGTGGATTTAAGATCTATACGATCAAACTAGTGAGTCAGTGACTTGTTTAGACTGGGACATGTAGCCGAGATACCTGTGTTTGAGAGAAACATTCCAGAAACATCCCAGAAACACAGTACTGTTGAATCAGTCGAAGTTCTAACCCGCGGCAGTGGTCTAATTACTACGACATCGAAACAACAACCCCCCCCTCATTAATCTCAAAGAATAATATATCCTTCATGCTGGAAAACTTAATTACTTTCCATCAGTTGAATAATAAATCGGAAGAGGGCAGAGGGAAGTGGGAGATGGTATTAATAGCGGATTGGGCTAAACAGAAATACGGGGGGGGGGGGGTGTTTGAGGATGGAACATACAAGAGCTGGTGTATTTCAATAGTTGGGTGTGGCCTCTCGACGATTCATTTTCGGAGAGACCAATGCTGGGGCCAAACAAAACGCTGACTTATTCACTCAATCACTCATTCACTGATCCACACGTAGCAGATGATGTCAGGACAGAAGCCAAATAAAGACACCCTCTTCTAGATTGTATCATTGTCAAATTACCGGACTTCACGCAACAAATGATTCAGGTGTGTTACTACAAGAAATCATCATCACAACGGATCATCTTCAATACGAACACCTAATGACATGATGATTGTCTCACTCAAACTCACACACACACACTCCTCGCCCAGCCACAGGTAACGATGTCAACCAAATCTCTTTCGACACCTTCTTGTCTGTACACCAGCACGCACAATAACCATCAGGCCATCTTAATGGAAAGTCTCTTGCCTAGCGAGGACCAAAATAAAAATTGATGTTCTGGGAGGGGCTTCATCACTAGTAGATGGGAGGCGTCTCTTCCCTCGAAAACTGAATAAATGAAGTAGTTTTAATTCGTTACACTACTACTACTACTAATACTACTACTACTACTACTAATAATAATAATAATAATAAACGGTTGTTCAGTACCGTATATAATAGTAAGTTAGTCAGGCTTGCTGTACAATACTTAAATCTCCACATATATACTGAAGACATTTATAAGAATATAGTAAATGAATGAGTAGATGAGTGAGTGAGAGGCTGAGTGAGTGGTTTATTCGGCTTCGCCGTCGGTCACACCTGAGTCACACTTGAGTCTCACCTGAATCGCACCTGAGTCATATTGCCGAGAGACGACTCCTAAGGGAGCATCAGAAGGAGGGAAAACCCAGGTTTGTCTGAGGATCGAATCCTAACTTAAAAGGCGGTTCATGACATGTAAGAAATGAATGTAATCCCAAATAGACGACGTAATTTAGCCCAAAAAAGGTAATTGTTTTATCTGTCTCCGATCAATCAAGACATCTTCGAACAATAACGATTAGGTGATCAGCCACGTTATGCCAACTGTAACAATGGGATGGGTCGCCTAAATGACGGAGATCCCGCCCGGAGGACGGTTAGATTTATCTCGTCTCGGGATCTGTGAAACGGGGATAAGATACTTATTTCCATATTTGATCCTTTTGCTGAGTGGCTGATATCGTCCCCCCCCCTCCATCACCTGGAGCGGAATGATATTGAAAGAATGAATCAAAATAAACCAAGCGTTTAGGTTGTTTATAGCCACCCCCCCCCCCACCCCCGGGAATAGGTGGGCTTATCCGCTCCCCACCACC
>JAODUP010000155.1:407500-610000 GCA_025642065.1 Paralvinella palmiformis
CTCGGCTCGTCGTTATGATGCGCCCTCGTTCGTGGTAATAAAAGCAAGTTCGTCTTTGAAAAGATTATTTATTGCTGTAAAATCAGCCGACGTCTAATGGCTTTGTGTATTCCGCGAAATGGCCATCATCTCCAGCATACCATCTGAAAAGTGGGTGCATATTCCCTTTTTTTTATCGGCCATGAGTATCTAACCTAATATATATACACCACGTGACAGACGTCTAAGACATATTCAGTAATTCATATAAGAGACGGAGGGTGACTTAATTAATTGATATTGTTTTTATATGTTTCGTTTCGTGAGCTTTGATAATACCATAGTTATAATAAACGTAAACATTTATTTCTAGGGTGCGCCCTGATAACCAGTGACACACACACACACACACACACACACACACACACACAAACACACACACAAACACACACATATATACATACACACACACACATACGTACACACACACACATCGATCAGGACTGTGAAAATGTAAAATTGCAACCGGGATAGCGCGAGGGTGGTTTTTATCAGAGACATGTGGGTCCGGATCGAGTTCTTAACGCATCACTTTAATTCAGTTAGACGACAGCCTCGGTTTACGATGTTACGATTCGAGAAGCTAATCTCTGAATTAATCTAGAAAGGTTAGGAGACATTGTTGTGATTTGGACCGGCAACGTTTGACATTGTGTGCTACGGTCTTTGTTCCTAGACCATCGAAGTATTCGGTGTGGTTGTTTTACGATGACTCCATTTTGCTATTTCTGCTGCACGTTAGGCTAAATGCCGAAGGGCAAACGATCAATAGTTTATACTGGGTAATACAGTGATGTAAGATGAGATCCTGCTTCCAATGACACCAATAGAATTTGAACTCCTGGTTTGATGATAATTGTATGGTATCGTTACTTAGATCACAAGCTGGTTTGGATTAATTTTATACCCCAGATGGTTCACAAATATCACTCGCATATTAATATATATATATATATATATATATATATATATATATATATATATATATATATATAAAGAGAGAGAGAGAGAGAGAGAGAGAGAGAGAGAGAGAATGTTATTCCGATAGAGCTTGTTATATGATAATATGTCGAATTAAAATGAATGTCGAATCTGTCACGTATGGACTTATGGTCGTTCGACTGACACCATTAATAATAATGTCGGTTACAAATCTTATTAGTAGTGTGAGCAAACTATACTAATACATGGTCAAAACACTGCATTTTGTGAGGCGGAGATGCTGGCGTGTCATTTGATGTTTGTTAATTATAGACTTGTTGGTGTCACTTTGTCCATCAGATTAACTGGTGATTATCTCCAGGAAAAGTTAACACACAGGTGTTAGTAATTACCCTTAGACTATTCTGATTAGTCATAAGATAGCAATACGCATAGAAAACACCGTGTGTGTGTGTGTGTGTGTGTGTGTGTGGGTTAATTAACCATCAATGTCGGTGTGCTTCCCATGACACCTGGATTGAACAAGCCAATTTTGTGATGTCGGATTATCAAGGCCGTTTTACGCTGAAATGTCACACTCTGTCTTAGAAAAGATGTGTGGGAGATGGATACACAGGTCATTTATACTGGATCTAAATCCGTCACGGACAATATTGTGTTGAAATATGTTTTTGTTGTATAAACAAAGTTAGCAAGAATGGATTATCTCTCTATCTCTCTCTGAATATCATATATATATATATATATATATATATATATATATATATATATATATATATATGGGGGTTGTGTGTGTATGTGTGTGTGCGTGCGTGCGTGTGTGTGTGTGTGTGTGTGCGTGTGTGTGTGTGTGTGTGTGTGTTATCGATTATTGTATTATGGCGATACAACGTTTCGTCAACTAATACTTTCAGATGACGGTCCCGTTATAGTCCACGTCAACTTTCATGTGATTAGTTTTAGTTCGATCAGTGAAATTAGCATGGTGAGTATCTAGATGTAACAATTCAGCGTTAACACGATAAGCGTTTTATAAACGATTAGATTAGATTAGATTATACGAAGATATAGAACTTGTTAAGTAAACCAACATGTCCATCTACAATGCTAAATACATTTCTTCTAAATTAAAACCTAAAATAAAAGATTGACAACATTATCATTGTTTACTGTATACACAAATCATTTGTTTGTTGATGTGCTTGTAGCACAGTGGCTGGAGCATTGTGCCGCAGACTAGCAGGTTATGGGTTAGAATCTGATACGTGTCTGGGTTTGTGAAAGGTTACATCAGTCAGTCGCCTCTCGGCGATATGTCTCATGTGTGACCAGCGTCAAGACTAAAAAACAAAAAATACTCACACTCACTAAACAAACTACTCACACGCTCACTCACACACTCACTCACTCACTCGCTAAACCAATTATTTACTCACCCACTCATTCACAAAAAACCTGACTCTAGTATTGTCTCTAGTATTATATACCTCTAACATTATTTGATGATGAACGTCTTTAAGATCTTGACAATAAAACAATAATTGTTCTACCTGAAATTAATATCAGTTCCGGTTCGTGTTTTGTCGGATAAAGTGATTTGTTTATTTCGTTTCAGGATTTTAAGACCGATATATATTTCCGTGAGAGTTGGAAGGATCCCAGATTGATATACGCCGACGGACCTCCGAGTATTACTTTCACTAGTCGGTTCGCCGATCAAATATGGACTCCCGATCTGTACTTTCCCAACGAAAAGGAGGCCAAGTTTCATGGCGTCACGATGCCCAATAGGCTGCTTAAGCTTTTTCCAAATGGTACCGTTATGTTCAGCACAAGGTAGGCTCATCATCTATTATTATATCATTATTACTATTATCATCCAACGCACCTCCATTTCACGGTAAACAAAGATCCATCCCATTAAAAACCTCTTCGTTAAATTAAGTTTTTGTCGTTTCCTAATTTTAGTAAATAGCTCCTTTTCCTATTCTTTTTTAGAAAAACAATCAATAAAACGATTCTTCCTTTTTGGAGGAGAACCTAACCCGTTAGCATCTTCATTATATACCTTACAGGTGTAACTGAACACAAAGATGCATTTATTTTCTAAACTAGGGCATTGTAAATATTCTGTTAATATTATTGTTTTCAACATATTTAATCATCATGATTTATCGTGTAATATTTCCTACAGGTTGACTTTAGTCTTATCGTGCCCGATGGAGTTAGAATCCTTCCCTATGGACACTCAGACATGCGCCATTAAGATTGAGAGTTGTTAGTTTATAGATTAACGCATTGATAATAACAGTAATACTAATTTTACATTAATTAATTGGAACTTCTTATTAATGAAGACTAATCGATATTTCGGCGAAGAATGTACTTTTTTTACGAAGAGACTTAGCTGTCAAATTCTTTGTTTAGGTCACTTAACTATAGCTGGATCATTATTTAAGTTTTAACCCTATTCCATCAATTATACAGATGCCTACGAGACACACGAACTACAGCTGGCGTGGCAGGATCCACCCGTGGAAATCGACGATGAACTGGAACTGCCTCAGTTTGAACTGATGGAGATTAACAACGTCACGTGTCAGAAACAGTACAAAACTACAGGTATTGGAATTTGAGTGTCAGGCGTTCGGTTTCGGTCAGATATAAACCTGAGTACGCACCGATACAGAGATAGTGAACTGCGGTGGCCTAGCAGTTATGCGCCCGATTAAATGACCACGTTAAATGGCGCTGCCGTCTCCACTGAATTATTAAAAATAAAGGGGGACGTTAAAGAGTCCCTGGGGACTTAAAACACTCTGGCAGTGACCACCCTCAGTGTGTTTCGGCTCCATCTTTCCGTACTGCTCCCCTGTGAGTGGTGGGGGAGGAGCGATTTCTCAACCACTCCAATATAGAGGCTGTGCTGAATAAGCGACAGCCTGGGGATTCTCCCCGAACAACAAAACAAATACAGAGATACATATACAAGGAAAGATAGAGATGATTCTATACAGATAATGATAGACGGATCTCCGCACCCAGGCAGCCACCGTAGCTCTCCACACCTACACGTCCAACAATTTAAATAGCTACGATAGTTAAACCAAAAAGGCATTCATGTATCCTTTATTGACTTATGCGTTTCTTTACAGGTAGCTTCCCATGTTTGAAAGCGACTTTCACCCTGCACCGTCATTTTGGTTTCTTCCTGCTGCAAACATATATTCCATCCACCCTGATCATTATCCTGTCTTGGGTCTCTTTCTGGATCAATATAGATGCAGTCCCAGCCCGGATAGCTCTAGGTAGGTAATCAATTATTGTAACCTACATTCTAAATATCAATAATTAAACGTTCAACTGTGCCTTTTAATAAGATTATGTTGCTAATATTTTACAATATATCACCCTGTTCTTCCTTTTTTATGGAGGAAATAGTCAATATTGTTTTCATTCTTTCCAACGTACTAAGAAAATTCCACATTTTGTCATCAAACCATCAAAATAGATCAGACTTTATTTATCATTGTTTATGTTTTGGTAAGTGCATAGACGTCATAAACGTTATTTGCATTCTGATGAACATCAACCGAACGCCGACAACCTTTACCTAACGTGACATCACTAATTAGAAATTACACTCATAACGTCTTGCGGCTTATTTTTACGATCTTTCATTCATATTCATTCCTCTTTTCTCCGACGTTTGTCTGAAAAACATTTTATCTCTAGATTTGATGACATATAATGGTGTTTGTCTCGTCAAACATGGAATATTCTGGACTTTACACTCATGACTTTCGTTTAAGCGATTTCAGAAGATGACTTAATACGTGCGACAATTACCGTATAATCCGAATTTACATCTAAACGTAAACAAAACTCCCCAACCAGACCGAAAGCAGTTGGTGACCTGTCACTGTAAACAAACACTGATCGATAAGTAGGAAACTTCCTTTTCCAAAGTTTGATGGGCAATTTGACGTCTGAGGTGTGGATTCTTTCCAGGTATTGTTCATTAAGGTAATTACTGTATGTGCTGTTCTAATATAATCATTCAGGCGTCACTACTGTGTTGACGATGACTACACAGCTTTCTGGATCGAAGAACTCCGTCCCCAAAGTCTCGTATCCAAAGGCTATCGACATCTGGATGAGCATGGGAATGTTATTTGTGTTTGCCGCTTTGCTGGAATACGCCTTTGTTAACGCCTTATCCAGAAAACACGCCAAAAGGGATATTTATAAGAAAACTGATAACTTACAGGACGCGGTAGGTGGCGCTCTTACTATATATATATATATATATATATATATATATATTGTGTGTATGTGTGTGTGTGTGTGTGTGTGTGTGTGTGTGTGTGTGTGTGTGTGTGTGTGTTGTGTGTGTGTTTCCACCTTGCTCCGGGTATGTATATTGTACACTCCTACATCAACATTAATCTCCCAGGGAAAATGTTTCTAGCTACCGAGTATAGATACATATTGTCTAATAGTCCATCACGGTCCAACATCGGGTACTCAAAGACTATGGATTTACTCAGTGGATTCGAGACCAGAATATCGCATCTTTAGTATATATATATAATATTATACCCTATATATATATATATATATATATATATAAAGATGGTAACGATTTATTATATATATATATATATATATATATATATATATATATATATATATATATATATATATTCCAATCTCAGAGTAGCTAAGATTCTGTCTTCGCTGACATTCATCACGATGAATAAATACTTAGCTGAATACAGTCGGGAAGGAGGGGGGGTATAATTGGTGATCATGTTAATGGCTTCTGTTACTAATCAGAAAGCTTAACGATTTATAGATCACAGTCAGAGATTATATCAAATACATCAGTTTCAGCTAATTTTTATGCCGCAAAGTCAACGAATCGTTTTGTATTCAAGATTTTAATTGAAATTAACATAAAGCTGTAACATGATGAATTCAACGGCATATATCCTGGATTGTTTACGCTATTTGCTTGATGTAAATATCCCATTAAACATTTCCTCTTCTGTTAGGTTTAAAATGTGATATTTTTGCAGACGGAAGTGGCGGAGTATCCACAAACTGGCATGGACGGTTCACAGAAAGAGGATGACTACAAGTCACGAAATGGCATCAACTATCGACAGTTAGCTCGTAACATCGATAAAACATCACGATATGCCTTTCCGTCGGTATTTTTTATATTCAACGTCGTTTATTGGCCAATTTATGCCGTAAAAAGGATACAATGAGAGACTAAAACTTTCCGGCAAAATAGAAATCGGAAGTACGAAAATAATAATCTTGTAACATTATCTAGGATGATGTTTTGTGGTTATTTGTTGTTAGTTTTTATTTATTTTAATTTTAATTGTTTGTTTGTCTGTTTATTTGTATGTCTGTCTGTCTGTTTGTTTGTTTGTTTGTTTGTCTGTCTGTCTGTGTGTCTGTCTGTCTGTGTGTTTGTTTGTTTGTTTGTTTGTTTGTTTGTTTGTTTGTTTGTTTGTTTGTTTGTTTGTTTGTTTGTTTGTTTGCACGAAACAGCTACATGGATGTGATAAAGTACACTGAAGCAGCATCAGGACTGATATAATGGTTGAACAATTTACAAAAACAGTTATCACCTGTCTGTGATGTTGAACATGTCTTACTATGATGGCTTTTTGTAAGCTTAAACCAGGTAGCTCTTTGTTAAGTGCCTAATCATAATATTATGGTACATTGTATAAGGTGCTCAGGACTTTCTATGTCCTCTTTCTGCTCATGAATACCACAATAATGATGATGGTGATGATGATGATCGCCGCTGATTTTTATGTAATATTAATAAGCAAATTAGCATCTTTAATCAGAACTCGCGGGTAAACTAATTCCTCTTGGCAGCGAAATTGTATTATATTATTGTATTATGATAATCATAACCTAGTTTGTGTATAGTGTGTCTATGTTAATAATAATAATAATAATAATAATAATAACAATGGCTGTAATATGTGTTAATAAATCAGTAAATAGTACTTTGATGGTTATATATTACATATAGTATGAGGGTTATATATTACATATAGTATGAGGGTTATATATTACATATAGTATGAGGGTTATATATTACATATGTATAGGGTTATTGGATATTGTTGTTATTGTAGTTGTTATTGTTGTCGGTGTTGTTGTTGGTGTTGTTGTAATTATAATGTTTATATACAGCGGAGAATAGATGCGGTTATAATAATGCTAGAAAAACATCGAAGTGGATAAAACTCTAAGTAAAAGGTGTTCAGTAGCAAAAGACATAGACATAGATAACGCGGGATATGAGGGATTGAGGAGGGGGATAATGTCCATATCAAAACATAGACAGTGACTAACGACATTATCCCATAATTAAACTTTCTTTTTCCTAAAAATGTGCGATTTTTAAATATCTTCTTTTCTTTTTGGGGGGGGGGTTCAACTCGTTATGTGCTACATTTCATTCTCATATTTCCCAGGCACCACCAATTGCAAATATATATATATATATATATATATATATATATAAATATGAGAGTATCATTTTATGTAGAAATGAATAGACCTATATAGAAAGAAAATTTCGCCAACAAGTTAAAACATACGATATTTATTGCAGCAGTCATTATTAACCGCACGTCTTTTTATAGATGGGACGGGTTAATGGTATTTGTATTGAAAGGCCGGTTTAGATCCTGTAGCGGGATATCGATCTGTTACGCGTAAGTAAACAAGGTGTATAAAAATCATATGATGATGATGATAATAATAATAATTATATTTTCATAGCACCTTATTCAACTAGAATTGCTCTCATGTGCTTTACCTTTAAAACACCACAAAACGTGTTCTAAGCTCATATTGCACAAACATGTTTCATACAAAAATACATCGGTTTATATATTATCAACAGGCTAATTTTAATAAGTTACCAAATATTTATCTCCGTACATTGCTTTATGTATTTTTGTTATCGTCAAAAGTGAACAAGACAATGACAACACTGACTCATCCATTGACTTGTTCGGAGACTTAGTGGCTATCTCCTTGACCTCAACTTCAGAAGCAGGTAGAAACATTTCGAGCATTTTCCCATTAATCCTAATAGCCCATTTCTGATGACTTTTGTTTTCCTTGTGAAGAAATTGATGAACTTGTCCGTCAGGAGTTCAGCACAGGTAGAATGTGGATGGTTTACATTGGAGTTACTTCCCATCGAGTTCCTAGTTCCTTTTGATCTTTTCCGCATTCCTCTATCTTTGTGAAATAGAGGCACTTCTTCTCCTGGAATAGTAGTAAATTAATGTTTTTACAGGGTTCTCTATATATTTCAATGTACACCGTGAAGGAGGTTCAACACCAGGATCTATCCTATTTCGTCCGAATCTTCTTAGTAGATCCCTGTCTGGTTCTCATTCCTCCCCCCCCCCATCCCCCGTGTGGTTCCCTTTGAATGAAAACATCCACTGTATGCTATGATATTCATATTCAGGTTAACCTTGAATGAATCGGATAGGTGTTCATATCCCCATTCAGGACCAGCCAATCAGATGGCGGGGTTATTGCTAATCATGGGATAATATTAATAATAATATTGATATTAATATTAATCAGTTTGTTCTACATATAATAACTAAGTACTAATATCATTACTTGTACTCCTTGTGGCACCACAAATTTCAGTTCCAGAAGATATTGCGCTAGTTTAACTAATATTATTGGAGATCTTCTTCTCTCTCTTGTGTGTGTGTGTGTGTGTGTGTGTGTGTGATGCTGTGTTGTGTGTGTGTGTGTGTGTGTGTGTGTGTGTGTGTGTGTGTGTGTATGGCTGTGTGTGTGTGTGTGTGTGTGTGTGTGTGTATTTATATCCCATATGCCAGGATGTAGTGGAAGGTGAATGTACTCGCACAAAAAGCAAAAACATAATATGCCAACGTTATCCTGTCCTTGAACTTATAACGAAATCCGAAAACTGGAATTCTGTTACACTTCTTAATATATGCATGGGCTCACTTACCTCAGGGCTGTTAATTAAGACACTATAGTCACCTGGACTAGACTAGCTAGTTAATTAGATTAACAATACGAAGCTGATATAATTTCCTACGGTACTGGGAAAATTAACTAAAAAAGAATATCGTCCTTTAAAAAAGGTTTTCTAATACCACAGATAAAGTGATTAATTGATGATAAAACTGAACGATGTGTCAAGTAACCAAAGTAAGTACGAAAAATATTTTACTATTAAACTGTCAAAAATAACAACAAATACAACCAGAGTAAAGTTTTTTGGTAATAATGTTCAATAGAGATATTATTTTCGTTTAAAACCATAGGTCAGTATGGTACCAAAGTATTAAATGCGAATTAAGGCCAAGCCGACTAATATGAATAGCCTATTCACACACACACACACACACACACAGAGAGAGACAGAGACACACACACACAGAGAGAGAGAGAGAGAGAGAGAGAGATTATTTTCTTTTAAAACCATAGGTCAGTATGGTACCAAAGTAGGTGAGCTCCGGTGGCCTAGCGGTTAAGCACCCGACACTTGGTGCATAGGGACACAGGTTCGATCCCAGTAAGTGGTCGAAACTTTTCCAGAGATTAATTACTCGACGCACAACATCGTGGGTGGCTGACCACGTTAAATGGGCTGCCGTCTCCACTGAATTATTAAAATAAAGGGGGACGTTAAAAACCCCCTGAGGACGTAAAACACTCTGGCAGTGACCACCCTCAGTGTATTTCGGCTCCATCTTTCCGTACTGCTCCCCTGTGAGTGGTGGGGGAGGAGTTCTCAAACATAGAGGCTGTGCCGAATAAGCGACAGCCTGGGGATTCTCCCGAACAACAAAACAAACAAATAGGTACCAAAGTAGTATAACTATTAGCCAGAGCTAAACTACGTCGATGTTTACATTTTTAAGGGCTTTACTTTGCCGTTTTATGATCATGTCATAGACTCAGAACTGGCACAAATAGTCGTACGTAGGTAGCTTATGGAGAGATAATGTCTAACTATAAATATACTAAACATAATGGGGTGAATTATGACTTTGTGTATGTCAGAGATCTAATATAGGTTATGGATGTGGTCAGTGTTGGTATCGATATTAAATGTTGTGGTTTTGCGGCCACATTTGTGTACATAGTAGTCTTAATTGACCATGTAATATCCAAATGTACTGAGTGGGCAAGAAAACGAGCGAGTGAGTGAGTTAGTGTGTCAATTTATAATAATAATAATAATAATAATAATAATAATAATAATAATAATAATAATAATGTATATTTACTAAAGCGCCCTAACAAAAAAAACTTAAAAAAGGGGTTTACTATAAAATTAAAACTGTTAAAACCCTTAAATGTTTTGGGGAAACCTTTTTATGAAAAAATTTAAAAGTTGGAAAATTACTGAGTTAATAAGGATGGGGAAATAGGGGGAATGGGGATATTTGGGGGTTGGGGGTGAGGGGGGTGGGGGTGGGGGTATTTTTAGGTGGGGGTGGGGGTTGGGGGTGGGGGTGGTGGGGTGGGGTGGGGTGGGGTGGGGTGGGGTGGGGTGGGGTGGGGTGGTGGTGGTGGGGTGGTGGGGTGGTGGGGTGGTGGTGGTGGTGGGGTGGTGGTTTGAGGGGGTGGTGGTGGGGTGGTGGTGGTGAGTGAGTGAGTGAGTGAGTGAGTGAGTGTAGTATGACCGGCTGTCGATGTAATGGCACCTGAATTGTTCTTGGATAGTTCAGCTATCAGATAAGTTACACCTGTAAAACTGGTCTATTTTACATTTTATAAAAATGTTTAACTTGTATTAGTATAATCTGATTATATTAGTTATTTCGTATTTATTTTGTTTTGTTTTAATCGATCACTTGACGGTTTTTGGTTGTAGTAGTAGTAGTAGTGATATTTATTTCCAATTTCAATATCAAATAACGTATACATAATGCAATTTTACAAGTATATTACATATAAAGAAATTGGGGGACCAATGTAGCCGAAGCTGTCTTCCCATTGGCCCCGAACAATCATAGCTAATTACCCCAATAAAGCCGTTTTTTTTTTAAGTCTGGTCGTGTGTGTATTGGAAGTATGTGGACCAGGTACCAAGGAATCATATAATTACCTAGACATGTGTGCATTGACAACAATAAGGGTTGTTGCATTTTACAGATGCTGAGTAAGTAGCTAAGATGTAATTTTTCGGGGTTTTTCTTATTTTTTTATCTTGAATTACAAGTGGAAAGGATACTATTCCAATTGTTCCATATAAGGGGAAAAAAATTGACTAACGGCAACTTACTGGATAGTGCACAGTTACATCGAGGTACATGCATATGACTAGATTGCCTTGTCAGGTTTTTCCCTTTAAAATTTAGACGGAATAGGCCATCGAAGGATATAGGAAGCTCTTGTTAATAAAGTCGTCCATGAACAAACATACTGGTATTGATACATGTCACTTAATTTTAAGATTTCAAAATTTTTTGAATAAGGGATCGGTATGATTTTTATAACCCGCATTATTAATAATACGAATAGCCTTTTCTGCAAAGACACATTTTTCTGAAGGATTGATGAATTGGCTTTCCCCCCAAATTATTAAACCATATGAGATTTTGGTTGTATGAGAGCCAGGTAAAAGTTTTCAGACTATTTTTTTGTAGGAATTTTTTTACTTTTTTATCCCATATAAGGCCCGAGAAACCCTTTTTTTTCCACGTAAATGATTTTTCCCAAAGAAAAAGTCTGCCCAGAAAGACACCAAGAAATTTGGGGGTTTTTCTTTTGGGAAATTTGAAAAACCAATTTGCTCTAAATGAGTACCACCAACTGAAATGTCAAAGATGTTAAAATCCAAATTTTTTGTACCACCTTTGAAAACCATATATTTTGTTTTGTTTTTATTTAGCGAGAGACCTTTTTGCAAAAAACCATTCAAATAAGTTATTCATTTCTACATTTTCCCTTTGATATAAGGTGGAAATATCAGTATCACTAATGATTAAAGAAGTGTCGTCGGGAAAAGATAATATTGTGCATTTGTGGATTTTGATATATCATTAACATATTTTAAGGTATAGAAACCCCCTTTGGATAGATCCTTGGGGTACCCCACAGTTCATGAATTCAATATCTGACTTCGTTTTACCGATTTGAACATATTTTTTCCACCAAAGATAACTGGCAAACCATTTGTTGGGACCCCCCTAATACCTAGTAATTTAATTTATTTAAAATGTGTCTGTCTTTAAAACATCAAATGCTTTTGAGAGGTCGCAGAAAATAGATAAGGAAACTTGCTTAAAAGGTTATTAGCTATTGCACATTGATTTAATAAATGTATAATTGGGTGAATTGTTGGGGTTTTTCTAAAAACCATACTGATTTTTGGTAAAGAATATTATTACTATTGAGGAAGCTCATTACCTTTTTTTCCCATTATCCTTTCAAATATTTTCGAAAAAGCTGGGAAAAAGGCTGATGGGTCTATATTTTTTTAATTCAGTGGGTTTAGCTGATTTGTGTATTGGAATTCCCTTACTATTTTCAGTTGATTGGGAACAATCCGGGAAAATTATTGATCTATTTATAATGTTGTCAATGGATATTTAAGGAATTCAATAGATTCCTGGAGTAGTTTGGAGGATATTTCATCATGACCTGTCCAAAAACTTAGGTTTTAATTTGTTTGTAAATTTCGAGGATTTTGATCTGGTTCAAAGTTTGCAAAAATATACTGTTTATTTGGGGTGTTTTCAAATAGTCATTAACTTTTTTGTACTTTTAGGGACATTTTCAGGGGTGGTTTTACCAATTTTTAAAAAAATACTTATTAAAATTTTTTATTTCGGGTTTCCCTTTGAAATATATTTTTGTCTATTTTGAAAGTCTGGGGTCAGTTAGATTTGTCGTTTTGTTTACCTATTGCTTGTTTTAGTACTGACCATGTTTTTCATATTGTTTTATTTAATTCTAGGAGATGGGGGTAATAGTTTCTTTTTAGCTCCCTTTGGCCAATTTTAATAAATTCAAAATAATTTTTTATAGCATTTAATGTTTTTGTCGGGTTTGGGTTTTCTAAGTTTCTTTTTAAATAACTTTTTCCTTATGTCTGGCAGATGCCAATAATCCGGTTGAGACCCATGGGTCACGTTTCATGTATTTCTTATTGAATCGTGTTTTAAGCCAAGGAAATGTTTCGTTGAATATAGTTTTATAGATTGACATGAATTTATCAAAACGGAGTTAGGACAATCATAAATTTTTTATTTCAGAAAAAACCCTAACCCAACAATTGTTTTTAAATTGTGTCATATTTATTTCGGGAAATTTCCGTTTGGGAATGAATGTAGGTTTTCATTTCTGTTTGAATCATTTACAATATATAATGTACCGAAATGATCCGCCACATCAGTTAAGATAATTCCTGATAGTGTGTCTTTGCAGGTCAGATTAGAATAGATATGATCAATCAGGGTAGCCGACGTGTGGGTCACTCTGGTTGGCTTGTGAATAACTGGCAAAAAACCTCGAGATAGAATACCATCAACATAGTCCCTTGTTTTATCATTAGTTCCATATTTCAATAAGCAAATATTAACATCACCAAGAATCAGGCTTGATTTACCCTCAGTATTGATAATTTCCATAATATGTGTGTGTTAATGGTTGGGAGTTGTTGGTGTTGTTGTTGTTTAACCACCAAAATGTCCTTTCCCGTTATTTATTCTTATATAATTATTTATTCTTATATAATTTTTTATTTTTATAGAATTATATATATCTGTAGATAATTAAGTATAGTAAAGCTGAGTTACTTACCTTACGATCCCATGGTGGTAGGTAATGTCATATGTTTAGCTTGTTTATCGAAGAGTCCACGTAATGGAAAACATCCGAAGCAGATATAGAGCTATACAAAACGTAAATATTGGTCTAATAAATTGTCAGTCGATTTGTAATAAATCTGATGAAATATCTGATGTTGTTAAGGATATGGATCTCGATGTTTTTGTCATTAGAGAGACTTAGTTGACTGGCAATCTTTCAGACCAGAAACTTGTTGGTGAGGTGACTCCAGCTGGATATATTCATTCCATCATGCAGCTCCGATTCAGGACTAAGTCTTTTGAAAATTATCAACTGACTTTTGATCGGGGGTGATAAGTTTTCGTGAAGCTATTAACTACCGATTACACCCAATTAAGAAAAATGCTCTGAAAGCTGCAGATTAGATTTCCTTATGGAATATTTGGGATTTATTGACTCTGTCGCTGCCAACAATGGCCATCTGTTGATTTTAAGTAAGTAAGTAAGTAAGTGTTTTTATTCCTCCATATACTTTACATAATAGCGAAATATATTTCAATATTTTTTCATGATACAATATACAGAGAGGTAACACCAATAACGTTATAGGTTGAGAGCCCATGGCAATAGTATACATTATTTGATATACAAGACAACATATAAATCTGATATTGGGTTAGGTGTTGCCTAAAAGAGATGTGAAAAATATATATAAAAATACCAGTACAAGACAAATAACAGTATCATAGACACAACGACCTATTGGCGAGACAAACTTAGATGACTGGGATTGATAGAGGATTACGGATGCCAAACAACTGGCTGACATTCTTAGATTTGCCAATTTCATGGAGCATGTGCAAGAAAGAACACACAGACATGCTTACATCTTGTCATCTCCCGTGATGGTGATAATTTGATCAAGCGTGTGTCCGAATCTTCCATTATGTCTGATCATTTCCTTAATAGCACTGATGTGTCTTTCCAGAAAGAATCTGTTTCAGTTAAAGTTATTTCATACAGGAAATATAAGTCAATTGACAAGGATGCTTTTCTTGCTGGGGGTCTATTCTCTGGTTTTGGATCTACCAGATGATATTAATGAGTGAGTGAGTGAGTGCGTGAGTGAGTGAGTGGTGGTGGTGGTGGTGGTGGGGGGTGGTGGTGGTGGTGGTGGTGGTGGTGGTGGTGGTGGTGAGTGGGGGGTGGTGGTGGTGGTGGTGGGGGGTGAGGGGGGTGGGGTGGTGGTGGTGGGGGAGGGGGGTGGTGGTGGTGGTGGTGGTGGTGGTGGTGGTGGTGGTGGTGGTGGTGGTGGTGAGTGGTGGTCGTAAATGACGTGTTAAATGGACGTTCCATGTCCAGAATTGACCTGCTCGATGGCTGTAATTGGAAATAAAAATGAAAAATGAGTGGTGAGGAAGGGGAGTGGGGGGTGGTGAAGGGGGGGGGTGGTGGTGGTGGTGGTGGTGGTGGTGGTGGTGGTGGTGGTGGTGGGGAGTGAGTGAGTGACATCCTCGACGCTCTTCATATATGGGACATATGGTCTATGGGCAACACCTTTGGGAAACACCCTATGAGAATAGTGTTTGGTCGGATTCGAATCCCGACATGGAATTCCATAGACTAATGTTGGTTCTAGTGTAAAAAAGGACAACCGTTCCCGAATACATCTCACTTTACAAATAAGATTGTAATATAGATGTCTTTACAAATAAACATCGTAGTCTAGATGTCTTTACAAATAAACAGTGTTTATACACTCTTAAAGCCATTACATCCATTAAGTTCAACTTGTGGGTACGATTCTCATTCAGACTGGTATAAGTTCGATCGATATAGTCTCTAATATACAATGCATACTGAAGATGTGCTGCATTATGACGAGATATTAAATGACTGATAGGTTTGGGAGCAGGGACTGATTCGTAGATAAAAGTCTTTATCGGTCCAGCTGAGTTATATCATTCTGATTTGATTGGCTATACGAGTATAATTGTAATTTCTATCTTTAAGGGAGAGACTAAAATACAAAAAAAAATATTTTGAAGTAAAACAAATATCACGCATAAAACATATAAAACAATATAACATATTATCTACATATAAACTAACTTGAATAAAACGTTACTCTGAGAACATAAAATCCATCAAGGAATCCTGATAAAATCATGTTCGACATTTGAGTGTTGTATACACTTCTAAAGCTGACCCTGTCGTTTCACATTTTTTACCTCGTCATCGTTAGGGAGGAACCTTTTCATTTGCCGTCCTACTGTTAAATCATACCGACCATCAAAATAAAAACCTGACCAATCAGATAACGAATTTCAGTCACGTGTGACTAATATGCCAGACTAAATCTTTTCTGTTAGGATAGATACCAGAAAGATGATTTCTTAGAAGAACCCAGTCGTGATGAAGAGATAGACATAACGCGGAACGATACTAACTCTGATATTACCACGATGGTCGATTTGGAATTTATTCTGAGAACAACTTGTAGATAATCTGTTTTGTTATACTTGTTAGAGTTAGTAGCACTCTTTAATATGCTTGTGTGGTATTTTTGGATGATTCGTTCGTTTGTTTTGCTCTGATGTAGACCAATTAGTCAATGTTTCAAGGTTTGTTCCATTATCGCAAAAACAAGCTCCCTGCCAAGGGACACAGGTTCGTTCCCATTAAGTGGTCGAAACGTTTCCAGAGATTAATTTCTCGGTTCACAACATCGTGGGTGGCTGACCACGTTAAATGGGGTTGCCGTCTCCACTGAATTATTAAAAATAAAGGGTGACGTTAAAGATCCCCTGAGGACGTAAAACACCCTGGCAGTGACCACCCTCAGGGTATTTCGGCTCCATCTTTCCGTACTGCTCCCCCGGTGTGTGGTGGTGGAAGGAGGTTTCTCAACCACTCCAATATAGAGGCTGTGCTGGATAAGCGACAGCCTGGGGATTCTTCCCGAAAAACAAAACAAGACGTCTTGACTGAACATGACTGGAAATGTGCGTCGAGGAGAATGGCTCAGTTCTGCAATTTTGGTAAAAGTTTAATGATAATGGTTGTTCATTGGGTGAGAACGTAAGTATGAGGAACTTATAGTTATCAATTTCAGAAGAAATTTGGATCAGATGATTATTATGAAAAAGATATTAATTAAAAATTTTCAAGTAGACATATATAACCATCATAAGGCACGGAACATTACACGGAACAGAGTAGTGTTATCAGTGAAACTAAGGTCATGACATTTGTATGGCGTCTCTGTTTTACCTGTGACTCTAGCCTAGATAAAATTCTGACAGAGTACATCAAATCGATCGATAATTCCAATGTTATATCGATCATATGTGATACGATTGGGTTATATGTCAAATTTGGCATAGTACTCGATACCTTCACGTGAAGGCAGTTATAGGTTTATTGAAGAACCCACACTCTGACTGGTCAGTACCAAGGAATTACTGTCCAGTTATAATATTTACTATGGTCTTCTGGCATATATTGGTGTTTTGAAAGTATGGTCTTTTGGTGAGAATCCCTTGGGCAGGTATCACGAGCAAGGACATTTGGAAGGACAGTCGCCGACGTGGTCTTCCGTCACCGATTATTTTCAATACATTTGATAAGAACTGGTGCAAGTACTCTCCAACGTGGAATGTTAAACTAGCATTGATTCTGCCTGTTTTATTGTCTTCTTATATGCAGATTCTTCCTAGAAAGATGTCTGTAAAAATTAGATTAAGCTGAACATTAACCACTATTCATGTATTTACGCTTCGTCCAACAAAGACTCAATTCATATATTTCGAAGCAGAAGGAGATGGTAGTTGGAGATGGCGTTCCCTCAGAAGAAGCTTCGAGGATAACTTTGGTGTTTACATTCTTAAATGATTCTGGTCATCATTTTTTCGATCATGTCAAGTCTGGAAGGCCAGCTTTTTACACATGCTTTCTTTGTTTTCTGCGAGAAATTTATTTTGCAGTAATTAGTAATCTTAGTTAATATTTAATAGTGTTTCATGGCTGTGTAAGAATTTCATTGAGCTAGTTAGTTATTAGTAATAACTAAGAAAACTAGCTCTTAATATTAAAATTTATGTAGTAGATTTTAAAGTTTGAAAACCTAACTTTTACCAATAAATCTCGATCAAAATAAAACTGACAAACTTATGAAGTGCTGGTTTTGTAGGATATATGTCAATTTCGTGACAGATACAAGGATCTAAGATCGATTTACATCAGTGCTCCTCCCCCGAATCCCCGGTATCGGTCTTTCCGGTCAGTTTGTTAATTAGAGATTGAGGTTGTATTATTTTTTTCAGGATGAACACGTTAAAATATTTGGATAGTATCGTTATTTTCATCATAAACACTATACGAATAATCACTATCCAGAATCAGACTTAGACTTGATGAGACCCTAAGATATAAGAAAATATAGGAGGCTCCTTGTTAAAAAGGGACACCGAAAGGTCTGACAAAGGTAAACGCTCTCAAATGTTCTCTTCGTTCTAAACCTGAGAAATTAGGTTCAAAATATTACTTTAAAAAGTAATTTAATTATATATCATGGGCCAAAAACAACATATCATATGCTTTCACATATGCATAATTAAATTATTGGACTTCAGCCAAATCTTGCATTTTCGCATTTTGATTAATGAAAATAATACTTAAAGCCATTTTAAAGCTATCAATTCCAATTCCGGAAATGAATTGACCCCATGTCTGGTTCATATGACATAAAATGACAATACATCACGATAACCAAAGCTTAAACTGTGATATCAGGGAAAATCATATGACGCGACAATCGGATTTGATAAACATTGTTCGATGCGACTCCACACTCTCTAGTAGTCTACCTCTTTATAATTTTCCTGGCATATGGAAAAAGTGGATTCGCGTTGTCCCTGCTTACGATTCGAAGAATCGTTTTAAAGGTAAAATAAAAAGTCATATCTTAACATATCTTACTCTGATTGAGTGAAATGTGCAAATTCCTATTGTTAACAATGTCATACCAAGCAGCCAAAGTTTAATCATCGTTGTATGAAAGTTCTATTATCGTAACTTTATTTTAAGGCAAATTTTCAGACAATAAACATTTATGAAAGATCAACTTAATCGAACCGCAGTTAAAATTACATAATCTTTATTCTTGTCTATGTTAGGTTCTGATTTTTTATTATCTAACAGCTATGTTATCTTGATAGTTTGTTTTTGATCACATCCTTTATGCGATATATTGTCCAGTGAATGATTTTAATAGTTTACATGGTCGACACCCAACTCGACTACGTTTCTGGTGATACACACAAAACTTCACCTGTCCCTCATCCCTAACACTCTACCTTCATTGCTAACAAACTTACAATCCGGTACAACTGCCCATCCCATCCAAAGTACCGAAGAAGACTAAAAGATTATCTCCTCCTTTAAGACAGATCATCATCTAACAGCATTGATGATCAGAAAATCAACATTCCTATCAGACATCATCATCCCAATTCTCCTGAAACACCCCCTATAAACACAACCATCAATAATAAAGACGGAACAGAAGTCAATATCGGGTGGCTGTGCCCAATAGGTCACAGCCAAGGGTCTCTACCTCAAATTAAATAGTTTCCATCTGCAGTTAGACACATTCATTAAGAGGTCTCGTTGAGGAACGTCACTGCATTTTTATTTACTGGCAGTTGGGTTATGTTTATAATGTCACGTGGTATGTGTGTATGTGGTGGTGGGGGGGGGGGGTTAGGAGTTTATTACTGCGGTTAGACTACATCGATTTGCTACTGTCAGAAAGATATTCTTTTCCCGACACAAGCACTGATATGCTATACTTATCTAGTTGCAAATGTATACAAATCATATTCTAAAAGTTTTTGTAGTGGTTACAAAACTAACTTTTATGGAGGTATAACTCGACGAGTGTCCCTCGAAATCTACCAATCAACAACTTATATTGTGCCGAAATAAAGAATCGAGTTAATCATTCACAGAATACATTGTTTACATATTTTGGCAGATATTTATATGAAAGTCATGGTTGTTTATCAGTATACTTTTAAACGTATAGAAAATTACACTTAAGGCAAAACTTAAATCTAAGAGCTGATGTTTATTTACGAGCAGTCGTGCCGGTATTTTCCGGGGAAATTTCCGTCAGCCATAATTAAGTTTCGTTCCAAAATCTTCTTAATTTCTCTATAATAATACTAATAATAAGGTAGTTTTTAAAGGTATCTTCTACCAGCAGGAGTTACTCAAAAGCAATGATAGTGTAGTCCAAAGAATTATGTATTCATAATTTTATTTAAGAAAAATTTCAAATTTTTAAATATTTTCCTATTTCGTTAGTACATTAATTATACTTATCAACCCTGAAGATCAAAGTGATAATATTAGTTTTGATCTTCATAATAATTATAGCACGTGAAAATTGTCTTCGTATTATAACTCATGCAGTCGTTAGTAAGAACCGCCCCTTTCCAGAATTTGCCCATTTTTACAAATAGCTTGTTTTACGCATATTGTGAGATGGAAAAGTATTATAACTACTTAGAAATGGCATTATTCAGGAGTTTGATGAGGAAATTGTTTTAATAAGGGTGAGTTATAAACCGTTTCATCCGGATGATAAATATTACTATATTGTCTAATAGTGAGTTCAAATATCTTACCATAGCAGGAACCAGTTGTAATTGACGTTGTATCAGTTTATTATGCAAGCACATACCACCAATAATAAAAACGAACTATAATGCACTCTTATATAGATGATTGACAATGTTGTTGTTGTCAATTGCTTATGGCCACATAAAGAACATTTATAAACTTAATAACGAGCTGTCAGCAACATTTGAGCTACTGTGATAATACAACTCATAATTAAAATAACATTTATGAATGCCAACGGTTAGACCGACGAAAACTTTTCCCATAACAACTTTCTACGTTATGATAGCACATAATTATTGTGAATAATGATTACAAATATTTTATAAAAGTTTTCAACACATTTTTACGGGATGAATATAATATTGAAAATATTTGTCAATGCTAAAACCATTAAATTATTATATTCTTTCAAAACGGTATTCGAACCAAAATTTTCACACGGTCAAAATATAATAGTAATATTTGCAGGTAATGCAAGAACAAAGCAAAAATAAGTAGAGATTTAAAAAAAATTAAAATGTTATTTAAATGAGTATTATTCATAAGTGATTTAATAATATTTAATATTATTAAACAACATAATACAAGTTGAACAAATTCTCAATAGAAACATCTTGTCTGGTGAGTAAAACAAGCCAACTTTTCAACACCTTTATTTAACGAAGATACTGTACAATTACTTATCCGAGGTAATTACCTAGACAAATCTGCAGTCACATCCCAATCATCGTCATCAGTACTGTTACACAAATACACGTAGAACCACAGCACACACAAAAACCCCGACATTGAGCCTCATAGTTCAATGATAATACATACGGAGGGTTTTATATTTGTGTTGCGTGGTCAAATAGTGACATGCAAAGCTGAACGACCTCAAAACCCCAATGAGGGCAAACATTTTTATGTGGCTGTACGCTCGGTAAAACAAATTTGGTAAACTATTTAAGAGACACAACCACGTGACACAATATGACATTCCTTCTTCAGCCCATATAGAGTTAACAAAATCATAGTTATGAAATACACTAAACAAAAAACTCAGTGTACCTAGCATTCGATTTTAAAGTAATGATACATAATTAACAGCCATGTTCAGTGATTTTTACTGGATTGATTTACAACTTTATTTACTGTTATCGAGGAGAAATACTTCCATCATAGTTCACCACATATGAAAAAAAAAAGGTTTAATGTATCTTTTTATAAAAGCCCCCCCTCCCAACCAAAAATAATGCACATTATGTTAATTAACACAACAATACTCGGAACTCACACACCCATGTCACTATTCATCAGTATCCCCATATATTATTTGCTCTATGCTACCTATTGACTGTGTACCAAACTGACGCAATTCTTTGCCATTTAATCAGTTACGTGGTTGTGGAATCAGATTTTCAATTAATTCTGACTAATAAGTAGCATGACATTTCCTACAAAAAATTGAATGCTCACAAATAATACTGTCTGCCATCTCTGAAATTCTTTATCACAATGATATATCAAATTTTTTGCACTTTTATTATGCTTGCTGGATTTCCTATATAACAGACATCATCACGATGGATGAATTCCGAGTAGGACAACTACCCTTTCTACTGTTGGTGAAGATGGAATGAATCCCAAATACCATTACCATCAAATGCTGAGGACTGAACACCTGCAAACACTGGTAGTGAAACTGTTAAATGTTAACTAATTCAGAACTGCAGTCAACTGGCTTTCAATTAACAAGTATGTCCACTAACCAGATCACAAAGATGTGTCTCTCCAAGTATTACCTCAAACACGCATGGTCTTGACTATACAAATTCATATTAACTCCTTCCCACAACAATCTCATACATAATGAATTAACTGTATTTTCATTTAAAAACATGATGTTGCAACAAGAAATTGTGTACCTGCAGAAAAAATACCTATGTACACGATTCGGTTACATGTGAAAAGAATGAGAACACTGTGCCAACATGGTTGAAATTTCACATATTAATGCACTTTTGCAAGCATTAATTAAAAACAGAAATTCTCACTTCAACTCGTGTAGAAAGACTACTCCGAAGTTAAAACAAACAGCAAAAAGGTCCTTGTTCCATTAGATAAACACCACAGCAACTGTCTGAGAGCACAACGCTTCAACAATATACACAAAGAATACCTCCAAAGCAATAGTCACAGCTATTAGGTTATCCGCACTAAACTACCGAGTCAAATCCTCCTGGAAAAGCAGTACATCTGTAACCACATTTTTAACTGGAAACGGTTCATCGTGGCTGTCATATAATCCAGGCAAGTGTTTGGAGGTCTTACTGTACATAAAATACACGTTTTGGCACCATGTCTGCACATCCTGGTAGTACCAGGAAATTAAAAAATAAATTATTAGCTGTCTCAATAGCTGCCATCATAATAATAACACCCAGTGTATCTGGTCACTGATTGAGACTGCTGCCCTCACATCAGCTTCGTTGTTGACAATATATTGTATACCTGCACAATTCCTCACACAGTAAACACATGTCACCATGCTGTAAAAAGGGTGTACGTTTATTTCCCTTCAAATTCTACAAGCTGCAAGTAAGAAGTTATGCTGCTTCATCTGGGTCACAACTGACAACCATCTTTCTATAAATAAACAGAAAGGCCTTTGGTGATTGGACAGTCAGTGAACTTCCTATCATTTGAAAGGTCTGCAACATCAATCCTTCCAGAAGTGTTATCCTGTAGTCAGTAGAGAATGACAGTCATAAGCAGACTAAACAGGTAACCAAATGGACTTGTGTTAAAATCCAACTCGATGCACTATATCCGGTTTCATCCGTAGAAATCAGAGCGTATTTATATCACGATATTTTAGCTGGACCTTGATCATAGAAGGGCTGGTTTCAGTAAATCTGCAGCAGACAAATGCATAGAATTAATACAACATCAAACGAGAATGTAATGGCACCAAATGCATGCCATATAAGAGTATGGGTTCCTAAAGAAATATTTGATATCGAGCCATTAACAGTAACCTGTAGTTGTTTCTCTTGAGAAAATCTACAATGGCTGGTCTTATTCTGGCTATGCCACCTCGGCTGTGTGTCCCACGGCCAGTCACCACAATCAGGTGACATTTTCTTTTGTCTGGTTTCTCCCTCTGTTCTGTAAATATAGTCAAAAATCGATCCATGATAATGTTTACATATCGGCAATCCAACTATATCACTTTAGTAATGATGAAATTGTGTTAATATCGCTAATAGAATGGCTAATCACTATAAAGAGCCATAAGCAGTTTATGTTGCCCACTGATCTACCAACCTAATTCTCTGGTAGTTAGAATATTCTCCAATGTTTTCAAAGCCTCATCAACGTGTAGGCCATGCAAGTCAATGGAATTGGTTTTGCCAATATGTTCAGCTCTGGAAAGCAAAGCAACAATCAACATTTACCGGGAAATCTATTTTAATCAATTAAAAAAAGGATAATGTTTAAACAATCATCTGCATTATTACATAAATTGCTCCTTTAATGCCACTACAGCTACAACTACACTGTTGCAAAATATTTCATTAGACTGATACAACAAAGAATGAGGACACATAGCTGAAGAACCACTCAGCAGAGAAATGTATACTACAGATTTACAACAGATTACAGATTTACAACAGACACAAACAAAAACCCCTTCACTTACTTATAATTCACTATCATCTCAGCTGCTTTATGATTAGCCTCTTTTAATTTCTCATAGTGTAGTTGACCCTGCTGAGAATAATACGAAGCTACCTGCAGCATGCCTCTCCTGTATGCTATGGTCGCTTTCTGTAAACATTCTTGGCGTTTTCTGTAGTGTTCATAAGCTTCTTCTTTGAAGTCCGAGTAGAGTGGCTCCCCCAGCGTCTGATAGAGATCTTCTTTGGTTGGTGTCTCTTCAGTATCTGGCCACTAATAAAAAAACAAGAACTTCAGCTTTATAACTGGATACAAATGCACAAACATGTATGTGTGTGTACACAAAATCACTTTTTATATACTGTCATACAGATTACAGGATATATATATATATATTGCCAGGTTATATAACCATAAAGATTTTTAAACATAACGTCTAAAAACATTCACACATGTATACCATAACAGTTAAGCAGTAAGAGAGTGAAGTATATAAACCCCACAATTACTTACCATCTTTAAACTTTCTTCAACAGCTTGTTGAAACATTTTCTCCTCAATCTGTTCAGCTGCTTCTTGTGTCATCACCGTTTTTGGCGGTCCTTGCTGACTGAGTGATCTTTCTATGGCACTGATGGTGCTGTCCACATGAAATCTAAAGTAACATGAAAGTGACCAATGACTGAGCATTATAAAACTAATGATAAAAAGATACAAGAATCCAAATCAAACAAATATCACACACACAATTACCCAGTGGACTGGAAGACATCATATAGCATCAGTTCATCAACTTTTGGAAATCTTTCTATTAGCTTCTGCCAATTTAAGCGTGTGGACATTGTATCCTTGTTGGTCTGAACATCATTTTGGCAATTCAACTGGAACATAATATTATGCCTGGTAACCAAACATCACACTGTATTAATATCAATCGTTAAAACTGTGCTTACCAACACCAATAATGCCAGTAATATTTACTTACATATTCTGCAATGCTAGCTTCTAAAGCCATTTCTTCATCCATAATCTCTCTTAGATTTGGTACTGGTGTCTGAGATCTAAGGAAGGAAATAACTAGGTGTAACAATATTTCATATGAACTCTCTTTCTCTCTCTCTCTCTCTCTCTGACACACACACACACACACACACAGATATAGGGAATGAATTCAATTTAAAAATATGTTTTACATACTTGGATGATGTCGGTAGAGCTGATTTTAGAGGTGACTGTGATCTATCTGATCTATTAACTGTTATAATGCCACCCTTATGTAGTTGGCTCATAGCACCTTTGGTTGGTGATGCCTCCCTGGAATACTTCTTAGATGGGCTAGCTCCACGTGAAGATTGACTGGAGGAGCTACTACAAGGTGATCTGCCCTTTTTATTACTGATGGGCAGACATAAATCATCTGCCTGGTAATGGGTACTGGTCTGTACATGACCATGGCGAGCTTGTTTGTACTCTTCTTCTTGAAGGAGTCTTGCCAGAGCTTCATCTGAAATTTAGATATATTAAATATATTAGATAGATATAGACAGATAAATAGAGGATAGTGTGGGATGTGATATGTTTGTATGGCCAGGAGACAGTAACAAATCTTTCTCACTTTTAGGCTTAAAATAATATTTATACAGGATTTCTGTCCAAAATAGGTGGATGTTAAAGGGTAAAATGTTATTTTCTAGCATCTTTCAAGTGTAACTTATAGATGAAAATATGTTTTAGGGGTTTTCAGGAGGTATTTAAAAACTACCAATTACTGAACAAAAATATATGGATAAACGTACAAACTTTGGCATAAAGTATTAATAGTAATATTAAATATTATCTTGTAGTATTGATAATGAACATCATAATAAAACAAAATCAGATTATATAACTACCTTCTGATATTATATCGTGCAAATTATCATCCCCAAGTGATGTTGTAGAGAGTTTCTGTGCAAGTGTATTGCTCCAACAATGATATATTTCTTTTGCTGTCTCTATATTTATATTAACATCTAAGCAGTCGTCGATTAAACTTTCTGAAAGAGTAAATAAAATTAATAAAATTAATCAGCATGTCAGGAATTTTTTTTTTGTCAATACACAAACAACTATCCTGGATATTAATCCCATGTGGTCACATTTAAAACCTCTCGAAATCCTGCTACGAGATTAATAATAATTCAATTCAAGACCAATTACACTAAAACAGCTAAGAAATACAATGGTTAACAAAGTTTTACCCAAAGAACGACTTAAAATGATGTTATTGAAATGTATTCTAAATGTTCTTAATTAAATTATTCATATGTGGTGCACTCATTTATACAGCAGCAGTTTATTTACAACAAAATATCTAGCATATGTTTATATCCCCGTAAGTTCATATAAAATCTGTGGATGACTGATCACGATGATACAGTAGTGAAAACTCTGATTCTTATCCATTATTTTTACCTTGGGGACCAAATTTATTATTTTATATATATATATGAATTCTGGGTAAATAGTATCAGCATTCTGCTGATAAATATTTTTCCATATTGTTTACTGATATGTATATTGGGTCCAATAATGAACTACTGAATTCAAAATTTATTTCCTTATCATAAATAAATAGCATCTGCATTCTTAAAGTTTATCGTCCTACAAAAATCCTCCAAAAGATGCTTTCTTTTCAGTTAATCTTCAGCTTTTAATGCTTTTACAAACACTGTTGTGACTGTTGTTGAGTCGAGTTATTTAGCCTCAGCACTGGTCACAATTGGGACATACAGCCGAAGAATACAAATCCCAGGCATAAACAAATAGCTTAATTATGGTCCCATGGTATATTCATTTCACAATGTTGGTTATCTGTGAAGATGAGAAGCAGTCCATAAAACTTCAAATAAACATGTCAATCCAGGACTTGTCCTTGGGAAAACATGAAATGCTTGAGAACACGTGTTCATCACTGCATAAAAGACCACATCCCCCACCCTGACATTTGTGACATGGTATGATAACTCTTTACATGTTTGACCACAAACATTAAACCTGTAAGCACAAAACCATGATAGAATACTAACCAGTTGTATCATAATTTGGAAGAGGACCAAACATTTGTAGAAGTTGTTCAGCAAATTCTTTCGGCATTCTCAGTACTGTCGTATCCCTAGAACTGGACTTTAATAAAGCTGAATCTGGTTGAACAGAAGTTGAAGCAGTATTCGTTGAAGCAGTATTCGTTGGAGACAGTAAAGCCTGAGAATGACACAGGAGATGTGCTGAGCTCATTTGCACAAATTGGAGATGGTTCTTTGCGCACATCTGTAGGCCCAGAATCAAGATCAAACTTCTCACATGATGATACTGCTGCCTTAGATTGATCCAAACCTGGTGACTGATCCAAGTTATCAATAACAAGCTGGCTCAAAACTTTACTACTTGGTGTCACCAGGCCTCGAGTTAATGATTTCTTGTAACAAAGTGTCACCAGTGACTCCGGTTCACTAATTATGCAGTTCACATCATTTTTTTTACAGCTGGTAATGTTCACTTCTTTTTCAGTGGGTGAGAATCCTTTAGCTCCATTTGGTAGCGCATCGTGTCCTTCTGACAGGTCTTTTGTCTCAGGCTGGGAACCGAACTCAGTGCTGCCATCTAGTAGTATGTTTGAGGCCCATTCCATGTCACCTTGACACTGCTCCAAGATGTGTTCAACATCTTCTCGAGACAGGGAGGGAAAACACATCTGAAATTTAGATATATATATATATATATATATATATATATATATGAAACGGATAAACCATTTTTAAATGAATTGGGCAGAAATTTTAGCACAATTATTACTACCATCCATACAAAGAAGTTTCCAATCCCAAGAATGGTGACAAACTCCCTAATTAAATAGGTCACCCTCCCCCCATCTGACAACGGTTCATTATCAAATAACAAAACAGTACACATGAACAAACAGTCTGTAGCAAATAAAACATATTACATTCAACTTGGCACTTCAACATCTAAAACTCTGATAACAGACATACAAAAATATGATAAACTGCAGCAATTTCTTAAAACTTCAGTTATAGGCGAGAATGAACTAATCTTAATTATATCCCCATTTGATGTTAATCTCATAGCCAGGTTTTAATTACCTGTAGTGATAATACTTTATCCTGGAGTTGCTGGTTTTCCTCCAATTCTGGAAGCTCTTCAGTCTGACTACTTGTATGGATCTTACAGATCCATGGGTGACTAGAACAATTCACTGTGGTTGCATTCACGACATGGCTAAACATCGTGATATCCCTAGCAGAAGTCTCAAGCATACCTTGCATGCCAAATTCATCTATGATGAGAATGGCTTCAAGATCTGACTGTCTCAATTTCTGTATAAACACCAGGTCTCTCGGCTCAGTTTGACTATATGAGCTGACTGTTGGACTCGATCGAATTTTGTGGCCGCAACTTTTCTCAATGTCATCACATTTGTCCTTTCTAACTTCAATCGTTACAGATTTTTCTGTTTCCCAGTGACTACTACACCTGCTCTCGTTTAAAAGAGAACACAAGTTGGCTTCTGGTTGGTAATGTGTACTGGATGCAGGAGGTGGTTCACCTTTGGATTTTTGTTCTTGTGATGAGAACTCTTCTACATTTTTAGATTCAACACCTTTTGTAACAATAAAATCATCATTAAGCGTATCACTCAGAGTCCAGTCATCACATTCCGAGCTTCCACCCTTAGAGACTCTGCTATCCGTCTCACCACTTTTGGCCTAAAAAGAAATATTATCTTCTTTATGGTGAACTTCAACACAATCTGCATTTAAAATATATTAAATAATAAAAGTCTCTAAAACTCTGTGTGTGTGTGCGTGCGCGTGCACATGTATGCATTTGTGTGTTTATGTGTATGGAACTGATCATAGACACATGTATCTGAAAAAAGTAATATGACCTTCCTGATGTTCCTTTTCGTTCCTGTCCTTTCACGTTTAGGTTTTGGTTTGACTAGATTTATATCAGTAGAGGAAAGGCTGCCAATTCCCAGACTATCAGCTTGTTCACCATCAGTGTGACCATCCTTTGTATAATTAATCACTGGGTGTAAAACCTCATCCCTGTTTGCAAGTGGAATGCAATAAGCATCAACAGTTTTTTTTGTCATCCAGTACTGCGCTTCCATTGTTTTTTCTTCTTTATTAACTTCTGCAGTAATAACTTCTGAGAAGTCATTCCCACATTTACAATCATCAATGGTACTTGGATTACTGGAAGAATCACACCTAGAACTGTTATCTGAACCTAAATGACCATATTCCCCATTGTTGTTAAATTCTATTCCTTTACTAGTGGCTTCACCATCATTCATCAAGCCACACTGCTCTTGAGAGATGCAGTCTTCTCTGACTACATCGTTTCCTTTTAAGACAGATTTATTTTTTGCACCAACCACAGATGGCAACATAAAATCACCACTGTCAAATTTCACAGTGGTGTCTGAATGAATATCATGCATCTTCATCATTTTACCAGTTGCTTCCAGGCCATATTCATTATCCAGATCTATATCTGAATCAATGTCAAGGACTGGATTATCATAGCTTATATCCTCCAATGCCTTCTTTATGTCGGCAATTGTAGTCAGATGCATTTCGTCCGATTCATCCAAGACATCCATCACATCTGGTAGCAATGGCTGGTCTCTGTCACAAGGTGAATGATGTTCCAGATATTCTCCAGTATTGTCCAACACCATCATTAGCTCCTGTTCGACAAGGGCCATAAGTACCCTTTCCTGAAGTGAATCAGTTATCTCCTGTTTTAACTTCTTCCGAAGTACATTGTCTCTGGCACTGGCAGTGCCACCAGTGGCAACAGATTCACTGGGTGTGTTATTATCAGATGGGACAGCATCATTCAAATGTTTGCTCATCGTTTCATCCAACAATGGCAGATCACAGTTGTTTGTGGAAATGTTTCTCTCCTCTGAAAGCAACGTAAAATCATTTACAGAGTTCTCGTGAGAACTATCACTGGTTTCAACATCGGCATTACTGGCAGAAATGCCTGGATTGTTTTGAGCACAATTTTGACTTAGTAAAGTATCACATATTCCAGACTCCACCAGAGAAAGCAGCTCACCAACAATGACTGCAACAGCACTTTGTACATCATCACTTTCACCATTAGGGTCACATTTTTCATCATCATCTGAACAACTATCAGAAACAGCATGCTTATCACAGAAACCATTTGCAGCATCATGTTCATTAATCTCTGTAGCTGAAGCACCATGTTCCACAGAAGAATTATGACTCGCACTGACGATGCTGCATCCTATATAACCAGAATCTGGGTTCTTGATGCCAGCATCAAGCACACAAACGTTGCTGACATGCCTTTCCTCAACAGGATGCTCAGCACTGATGTGGCCTGCTTCCCCACCAAACGCATCTTTTTTCATCACATCACAGCAGACTTTATCACCATCACACTGTTGCTGCTGTGATTCACTAACATCATTCAGTGTACCTGGTTCTGGCTGAGAATCCTCCTTTATGTCACTGAACATATTCTCCCACTGGTCTGACTTTTCCATCAGCTCGGGTGTGGTCTCGCATGGGCTGGTAGTGGTCTCATTGCTCGTCAGTGAAGACCGTTTTTCTAATAACCCAAACAGCCGTGCTGTGCTCTTCTCTATGGAGTTATCATCATCATCATCATCATCGGAGGACTCTCCTGAAGAATGTTTCTGAGCACCCTGCTGACTACCTGTCTTATCTTTCTTACTCCGGTGACGTTTTCTCTTTCTTTTCTTTCTCCTTCTTTTGTGCGGTGTTCTGAAGTGTTCATACAGAGAGTCATACAAGAATAAATGAACACACACAAACTTACATGGAGCTGTTTACATCAATTAAGCTATTTTGTATTTCATTTACAATGTTATTTTCGTTACTAACTTTTGTCCTTGCTGTTCTCCATCAGTTTGATTTTGCTGCTGTGTATCAACAACAAGCTGTTTTTCTGTTGGAGTCTGGACGCCAAAGATGCTCTGCAAAGTCACATTGTGCTCATACAAATCCAACATCTTGCGAATACTGCTCACTGATACTCCATGGATGTTTCGCCTGTCAGCGATAAATTGCTGAAAAAGTTAGTAATTTTGCAAATCCATACAGCAAATGGTGGCAAAACAGATGTGTAAAATGAACCATAAAACATTAACATTTATATAGCCATTATATTACAAGTGTATGTGTGTGATAGGGAGACAATTCTTTAATAGAAGACACTATTCAATTCAGTCAATGCCAATAGTTTAACTGTACACTGTATGACTATGGTAGGAAAGATGCAATACTGCCAACTGATCACAAATATCAATGTACTTGAAAAACTGCATGAACTGGAAAGAGACCATCTCGGAGTACTGTAATGTCAGTTAAGACAAGAAAAATGTAGAGTGAAGATCTATAAAGTATCTGCTGTTAAATTAAAGTAGGTTCCATGTCAAATTTTTAATACACAAAATGACAAACTTTGTATGCACACATTCACATATGCATAAGTGTATAACTATGTTTATGTAGCCCAGATTTAAGGATGGCTAACACACCACAGTCATTATGGTAAACCCATTGGGTTACAAATGGTTAGGACCACTGACTGTATGCAATCACTGGAATAAATTTGTTGAGCGGCATATATATATATAAATATATATATAAACATCTAAGATTGTCTACGTCACACTTTAAATAGCATTAGTTATTACAAAATTACACTTCTTGGTAAAGAGTGACCCTATGACATACCTGTCACAAACAGAATGAGAGAAATTAGTTAATTGCTGACAAACATATATTATTTGGTAATATAAATCCACTGCAGTTGTTTTCAAATCAGGACAAAAACATACGCCAAATGTTCCCAAAATCTGATCATGTTCAAGAACAGCTTTGTCATATCTAGATGCAACCAATATCTTGGAGATAGAACGTGAGAAATATGCTAATACAACCATAACACTGTATAAACCTCATGATAAATCAAGCCCAGTTACAAAGATTGGCAAAAAACGGCCAATAACAGTATTGATAAGGTGATCAGAATCTTCCGAACATTATTATATTCATTATTTGCTCAAATTATACTACTTAGCATATAACTTTATATTGGCCATCAATCTCCTGTTGTGTTCGGCCAGCTCAGCTGCTATTGAACAGGTAGTCTCAAAGTTTGGAGTCATTCAAACAAAATTCCTGAATAGGCTGGGATTGCAGAAAACTGCTAAACTGGTGATGGGCTACTGATCTCTTTATGGGAAAAGAGATAGACTGGTGAACATAAACATTAATCCATGAGACTGATCCATAAGATAGGACTATATCCATTATCAGACTCATTTTTATTTGTTATCATATTGTGCAATGTCAGCAAGCTCAATTTTAATGTAATAAAAATATTAACAAAACTTACTTTGTTTCAATATTATAGTGTAATTAACATCAGCAAGATATGAAACACATTCAACAAATGTTTCAATACATGAAATAGAGTATATTTTATGTATTTTTATCAACAAATGTTTTAATAAATACTTGAAATGTGGGGTGTTTTTGTCTTTTTAATTATATTTCTAGCTTAGAATCTATAATATCGCTACAGTGGTTAATGCAATTTTTGAAAATTTGTATTAACCAATATCACTGGCTTTTTGAGTATTGACCAGGGTAGTTTTAAAACTGGGATGGTTTTTATAAGTCAACCCTGAAGATTACTGAAACTATTAACAGAAATACACACAAAAAAATGCTGTAAGTATACTGTCAAAGTGCTGTTTTGTAACATTACATTTATGAAGGCAGGCATGCACAGTTATGGACAAAGCACCAATAGGTTTATAGCAATGCAAAATTGGGGAGATGCAGTGTTTCCCAAGCTGATAACACACAAACACACTATATATATATATATATATATATATATACATATACTCATACATAGTTTTGAGATTTACATTATGCATATAATACAAAAAGAAGCCAATATTAACAAGTTACTCACTTTGCCAGTTCTTTCACATTTTGCCTCCATGGTGTGTTAGGTTCTATTATTTCAATGTGGTAACCTTGTTTCTGTGCCTATTGAGAATTTGGGAACAAAATGAACAATTACAGTTGAAAACAATTACCTAAACAATTTAAAAAATATTTATGCAAGCCAGTTCAAATTAAAACATTGAAGATGTTTAAGTAACATACATGGAGTCAATTTCTAGTCTAAAAATGGACAAGCCCATAAATGAATTGTTTGTATTAAACAAAAGACCAAACAAATCCATTACTTGAATCCACTAAACAACTTTATTTTACCTTTTCATTTATGCCTTATTTAATAAATTAAGAACATTATTTCTATTAGTTTGTACACCGTAGATATTCTAGAGAATAAGAATAAAATGAATAAACCATTAATCAAAATTTTCAACAGTTACAGATTTGTAAAAGAACAATTCTTTATCATATCTCTAAAACTGTAACCAGTCACGAAATAATTTTATTTATTAATAAAATAAAAAATTATTCTCCCAGTTTGATTTCTCCTATGAACTAATCCTCTCAATTTACCATTGAAACATAGCTCTTCATTTCCCATGACTGCAAATTTGTGTTGTCAATGATAACTGGATTAGTGCCAGCTTCCACTGCTTGTTTTGCTGAAAACAATACAAAAAAAGATTCTGCTTCAATTTACCTTTCAGCTATCCCACAAACAACCTGTGGTGAAGAATAACTGCCCCACAACAATTTTTTCTTCAAACAATCAGTTTCTTGCCCTCAACACTACCCATTTACAAAAACCTTACTTTCAGCTCAAGAAAAATCGGAAATCTGACAAAAATCATAAAACTCTCATTGCTGAAATATTCAATATGCTAAAGTAACCATAACAATAACATGCACACAAAAATGATATTTAAGCAAAAAAAATTCTTACCTCTGTTCTGATTCCATAAATGTGCTTCACTTAATGTTCCTTTATCATATTCATATACTCCTTGATTATTTAAAAAGTAATCATCCGTTGATAAAATTGTTCCATCAAACACGATTTCCCTGGAGTAAATAACAATCCGTTAAATATTAATAAAAAATAATGACAGTATTAAACAAGGTGTTAAAAACCAACATAATTCTACGTGACAAAACATTTGTCAAGAACCAGAACAATAAAATAGTCTGCAAATTTTTCTAATGATGATAGCAAGTTGTGTAACAATATACATCCTTGATAATCGATACAATCATACATATTAGTTTAGACGGTGTCTACTTCCAATACATTTTAAAGGCAATTATTTCACCACATTTAAGTCAAATTACTGAAACTGTTTCATACTGTTGTAGGCACCAAACTGCAACTTCTAAATCCAACAGTGACCACAAAAACACACACACACATATAGTCTTCATACTTGGCTAAAGTTGATTTTCCACTTCCAGGGCAGCCTCGCAACAAAACCATGACTTTCTTGCCCTCTTCAAGTAACTGCTGCAGTAACTTTTTGGCAGATTCTGGATTCATCAATTTTACATCACTGGCAGGTACTTTGTTAACCTGCATCAAACCCTGTCTAACTGGTGGAGCTGCAGGTCGAGGTCCGGGATGCTGAGTCCCACGCTTACGGGTCATCTGCGGTGAGGCCTTCAAAGGTACACCGATCAGTGGATGATGACCAATCAGTCCTCTAGGTCCAAGTTTATCTGAATTACCTTCATTCCATGGTATATAGCTTGCTGGTGGAAAGAAGGGTTGGTAGGCAAAACCTTGCTGTGGTGGTGGGAATGCAGCAGTGGCATAGTTGTATGGAATCTGATAGGGATTAATTGGGATCACACCAGCTATGCCTTGATGCTGAGGGACTGCAGCAGGAGGTGCAGCTGGCTGATGCAATGCTACACTGGTTGAAGCTTTTGGTACCATGAAAGTGGGCAATTTCCCAATGGACTGACTTGTTGGTGGGACTGGCACATCAGTACCTGATACCGGAATGAGCTGCGGTGCAGACTGACTTGTGCTTGTGTTTACTACCTGTGGAGACATTCTACCCACGGGTGACTGACTAGAAGCATTGGACTGCAGCATCTCAATACATGCAGAAGGCGAGGTGTCTTTTGGCAAAGACCTGTATTTTGCATCATGCAGGTTGGGGCTGCTGAGTAGCAAACTGGGGTTCTGAATCGTAGAATTGGATGATGGCATCTGCAAGTTAGGTGCCTGCATGCGGATGGGAGCTGCTTGGAAATTTTGTCCACCAGGCTGCTGTCCATATGATAGAAGATTAAGGGGTACAAATTCAGGTGCATCCGCAGAGAGGAATGTTCTCCTATCTACTGCATCAATGGCATTCTGGCTCCCAGCAAAAGGATAAGCATGCATGTTAACTGAACGAGCAATGCCTCCTATATCAGGTTGCTGATTATTACAAAACATGGCCACACTTGTTGGTACTCCATAATCAGCCCTGTTCAGAAGCTCTCTTTCGAGATCTTCACAATTCAAAACCTTGGTCATTGGAAGAGTTCCAGACATGGATGAATTCTGACCACGTAACTGTTTCTGAGCAAAATCACTATGAGAACGCACTCCTTGGCTACTATTCTGTGCCTTAGATAAGCCAATGTGAACTGGCTGACTACTTTCCATGAAGTCTTCTACTTCTTTTGTTGGCTCAGTTATAACTTTCTTATGGCTCGCCACTGTGTTTTTATCCTCAGTTAGACACTGTTCTGCATCCTTGTTTTGTAAAATGCTCTGTTCATCTGTATACTGGTCCAGATCATCCAACAGATTACGAATCTCTTTCTTCTTTTCACGTTTCTGGTCTTCACGAGATTTCATCCTTTCCTGTTCTTTCTCCCTGGCTTCCAGCTCCAACCGGGTTTGCTCCTCACGTGCACGTTCAGCCTCAATTCTTTCTGCTGCATCGATTTTTTTCTGTGCATTCTCCAGTCGCCTCATAAATCGTGGAGGCAGGTTCCTCATATGCTTTACTGCAACTTTCAGCTGGGCTGGATATATTTTTGGGAGCCCCTCTTTATTTAGAACACCTTCCTTGCTTCCATCACCCACTAAGGAACAGTCTCTCAGTTCTCCTTCATCATCGCTCTCTGAAGAGTTTGATGATTCATCACTAGCAACACCTCCCATTATCACATCCTCTATTAGATTCTCCAATGCTTCCCTCTCTTCAGGATTCAATGAGAGTGTCTTTTTCCTTGAACCCCTTGGCTTCTGTGTCATGTGTGCCTGTGGTTTATTTTGTGAACCAGTGCTATTATCTGAAGATGTTGCATTACTCATTGTTAGTGACATTACTCGCTGTGGAAATGCAGCCGACATTGCCGATGGCGAGACAACTTGTTCTTGTATGAGAGAGGGTCCACCATTATATGGAAGTGAACTTATGCTTCCATCACCTTGAGAACTGGGCGATAAGGATTCGGTTCGCTGATGCTCAATTATTGTGCTAAGTCCAGGGCCGTCATGACTTTGCTGTGTTGAAACAAACAGTGAACCAGCAGTTGGTCCTCCTGCAACAGGTGTGAGGCCTACACCGTGTGGGGTTTTTGGCTCCATGACAGAACCAGGGCTTCCTGGAAAAGTCTCCTCTGATGGATCCAGATATGACACACCGGATGTTGTTTCACCGAATCTACCCAAGGCATCCATGGCTGGATGTATTGTTTCTGGTCCAGTAGTATCTCCATACTGGAGAAAATTGGATACAACATGAGGTGTTTTTGGTGAAAGAATAGGTAACTCTACTGGATCTCTACTATGAGGAGGCAACTTCGCAGATACTAAATTAAGCTTCAGTGACTTCGGTTGTCCATTTGAAGATGATGTGCAGACTGTGGAAATCTGAGGTGCCTGGTTTTGGCAACTAAAGGTCAGTTCAAACAATTTCTCGGCAGCCTGGTCAACTGAAAATGAACATGTTACAGTACTTGTTAAAACAGGCATGCAACAGATTTAAAGATTCCAAAATCCAAGGTGTATCAGTATTACAACAATTTGAAACCTGTGGCTGTGCACCTTTTAATAGTTCTTTCAAGTTTCATGCCATAGGATTTTGTATAGCATTTTTCAAAATTATTTTCAATATAAATTTTTGATGAACATATATTTCTGTTACGTAAAAATGTTAGGCTATATTAGCCTATAATAATAATTAGGCTATATCATCAGTATATGTCTAAAGTTCCATAACATGCATAAATTCCAAAATATTAATGTATGAACGCATCAAATGTTTTACATCATGCAAATATTTAAAGTAATGTCTCTCACTCAGTCACTGTGCCAGTCACTGAGCCAGTGACGTAGCAACAAAGAACCCAGTCAGGCCAGTGTCCAGGTCATACCTTTCCAATCGTTGTCTGTCAACAACGCTGTTATATCACCATCTTTTAATTTGGCGTCGCTTATTTCTCGTAAAGAGTTCACCGTCTGGTTCCTATTAATCGCTGAATTTGCAGCAACCGTCCTTTCCTTCGTGTCCATTTCTACAATATTATATCCGGGTGTAATGTCGAACTGATAATGCGGCCCCGTATCTGGCTGATTTGGGGCCGAGCCCGTACCGTTCGATGAATCGCCAGTACGGCTAGATTCGCAACTGGCGTCTTTCGATCTTCGCATTCTTACGCCATAACGTAACATTCACGCGCACGAATGTCCATATAGTAAATTGTGCTGGCAAAATGAAAGCCACCACCACTAAAACATATATCGCCTAATCGTCGCATATTTTAAGTGGCGAAGCAAGGGTAAACGTAACTCGTGGCCCGACCTTGCTTCGGAGTTAATGCGCAGTCTTCCGCGCAGGACTGGCTGGTCGTATTCAATTGTAAACGGCGAAGTTATTGGTCGAGGAATGGGACCATCTTCGCATGCAGTAAATACCTCTTATTCATTTGCATGTATATGACTATTACTTGATTTTATTAGATCGGAAAAATATTTCTTACTCGTACCAAAAGGCACGTGTTGTTAGAAATAGCCGAGAAATGATTTTATTCGGTACTAATGATTTCGACATGATGGAAATATCTAACCAATGAGAACCATTCTCACAAACTCATCACTATACTGATCATCACATTTCGCGCGGTTTCAAATTATAGTCAGAAACTTGTTGAAAATAACGAAAATTCCATTGGATTGAGTGCTCCATTATGTTGCTTTAGCCGATACGGATATTGTTAAGATTTTGTAGGGAAAGCAAGTTGCATGTAAGTTCACTTCGCCCTAACATCTTTCACTTAATCAGCCAGTAAACGTAAGCTGACCTACTCAGCCGGGACAACCAAAATGGCCGACACAACAAGACTTGTCAATAAATCAGTTGTTCTGCTTTCATTAACGGATACAATGGTCTTATTATTCCATTTAATAAAGTGGTATTGGATATATGGTGAATATATTGTTTAATGTAAGAGTAGATATTTTCAGAACATAATTCTGGCAGTTTAGTTTGTTTTATTGTTTGATGACAAGTTATTAATGATTGTGATAGAGTGACAGACTGATACCGATAGAGGTCTCAAGAAAGTAAACACATATTTAATAGATATTTTTGTTCGGCAACATACATGCTATTTTATATACATAAATAAATTAGTAACAGATACAATATGGTTGTACGTCTCTGAGATGCCAGATAACTTGAAGCTGTCTATCTCAGTACCTTACCTGTCACTGTGCCTGTGGTAGCTCAGAGGGCGAGCATAAGACTTGGTTTGTGTCACTGGTATTGGTATTTCTATTGCCGACTATCATCACTATGTCTATGGGCATTGAGAATTATAATATATAGTAAACATTTTGGTTTTTAATGTGTGTAAAAGATTTCATGGTATTTCTTTTTTTAATTGTGTGTGGCATATTGTAACATATTAATGGACTATTATCATTGAGTATTTCTCATAAGGTTAAAGGCAATGAAGAAATGGTGTTTTATTGGGAAGAAATGCCCTTATGATTCAGTAACCTGATAATGCAAACTGATGTGATTTTCACCACCTCCACCCCACTGTAAATAATTTAATGTCATTTCCTACTAACCACTGATATGTGATTTAATGGTTGGCTATTACCCCCCTTTAATCTATTATCTAAAAGATTTAAATCAGTTGACCAGCTGGCCCATTTGCCAGCAAACACCAAATTTCCTGACCCACTTGCCAGATACTTGAGCCTATTTGCATAAATGAATATCCATGTGAGTTTAGCCTGATACAGCGATGGACCAATGATGTGATCATATCTCCAATAATCATAGCCTATTTAATTGGCATCTCCTTGACAATTGGTGTTCTGGGAAATACTTGATATATGCCAGAATCATCATCTTGTTGTTATTTTGGCCCTGCAATATTTTTATTTCACAATGTTTCATTGTCACCAAGCAGTATACAATGATGCAGCAAAATCACTTACATTTCCGCACATGGTTTCAGATAATAGTTGAGGTTGGAGGGTCATCAGAAAAAAAAGGGATTGATAAAAAATATAGTGCACGACTGGTCACAAGTGGAATTGAGTTTGCCTTAGCAGTCTGGGGGTTCGCGCTTCGAAAGCCTCAGCGGGAAAAGTTGTAGAAAAGATTCTGTGAGAAACAATTTGAGGTATACTTCAATGTCTTAGGAGCACAACAAGATATTATTTGTATTATGTATTGTTTTGCATTTCAACTTGCTGCTGCTGAGCCTTCATGTCTTGTAGCACATTGGTATCATATTGTTTCCACGCTTATATTTTCCATATAATTGCATTATTCACACATAGACTAGATCATGTAGATATTAATCATTACACAATTCTCTATCAATTCAGTACATTATTATGGTAGACCAGTAATTACCAGTCATGGGACTAGCGACCCTGAGAGGGGTTCATAAACTGATTTTAGTGAACAGTAGAATCCATGCTTCCATTATATCACACAGCTGGAATACTAGTTCCCTTCCTCTTGACCACGACAACTGGACTGTGTCCAGGGCAGTGAGTTGTGTCAGTTCATTGGAAAGTTTAAGAGCCTATAGAACAAACAATACTGGATGTTGAATAGCTTTTGTGAGTGTTCTGTATTCAGCGAGTGTTTTTTAGTCATTGTCATCAAAATAATGAAGAATTTATAGTAAAGTGGATTCTGCCATCTGAAGACTAAATATTAATTAAAAATTTTGTAATATTCAAACATTTTGGTCATAAATATATATTGTATGATAATTTGATATGTAAAGTCAGCAATTCCCCCACCCACAGCAACACTGAAGGTATTATACTGACAAGTTTGGTTATTATGGTATTTTGTTTAATAAATTATAGTGTGTTTTGTCCACTTGAGATTTTAAGCCTGCTGGTTCTATGCTAAAGAACCTGTTTGGTTCTCATGTCCCAAGTGATTTATTACTTTTAAAGGATGCCCAAAGCATGTAAATAAAAGAAATACTTGGTTCATTGGCAGAATCCAGGTGTTCAAAATCATGTTAGATCGTCTTGATCCCGAGATATTCTTTCTTAGAGCTGAAGGACGATGTACCATGGGGCACAAGAATAAGTTACTTGTACGTCACAGTAGTCTTGAAGTTCATAAGAACATGTTCAGCCAAACAAAAGTCCAAGACTGGAATTCACTCTCTGAAGGAACTGTTGCAGCCACTACCCTCAATATATTTAAAACTAGGCCTGATAAACAGTAGCAGGCAAGGAGGTATATGGCACTATAGCCATAAAGAGCAGAATACCAGACAGATATTATGCTCCTTGTTGAAGCCTGTTCTTGTTTTAACATGTCATGCACCCACCAGCAGTTTTTTTTTTTGCTAATTACGTTTTTTAATTGCATAAATTTATATACAGTAAATTTATATAAAGCTGCAATTTGGACTGATCAGCCATGTTCTTGGCATGAAAATCTTTGGTATATTCTTGAATAAGCATTCTAAGGATGTTAAAACAGGACATTGTTTTAACGGTGATGGGAAAAGAAATTTCACATTTTGAAGTAAATATAACATAACAAACAGTTATTTTATTCCCTATCAGATGCACTACAACTCAAAACAGTTCTAACCACCAGCTATCATATATCCATTAAAATGATCCTTAATTTCCTAACTTTCACAAGCCATTGCTAGTGTGTACTACACTCACTAGGGGTTATTGTGTGACATCATGTAGTGCTACAGCTTGTTTACAAGCGTTCTGACCAGTTGACAGACAAAATGTCAGATTCTGACGAAAGTTTTGACATTCTCAGGGATATCAAGCCCTACAGCTTTGAACCACTAGCTATAAAGGTACAGTATTAATTGTGAAGAATTAGCTGCAGCAAGTGCAGACGTGGTATTTATCTGTACACAGGAACCCGGTGGATGAATTGGTCTCTCCCACATGTGGTCTATGCAGAGATGTGCTGCCCTCGGTGTGTCTTTTTAGCTATTTATTCTGTAATATTTGGGAGTTGTTTTGGGCCGGGTTTTGACCGAACTTACACGTCTGATATAATCATTGGTATTTGATGTATGTTTCTTTGCACATTTGTGTGCGACACAATACACCAATTTATATGTTTAATAAAGAAAATATGGAACATATAGCACAGATTAAACAAGGCTAAGTGAAGTGTTTGGGGCCATGTGAGATGCTATCAAAGCAAGTTTTAAAACCACCGTAACTTTACTTCGACAGAAAACAATATTTGATTGAAATTGATTTTAATATATAACACAGACTTCTCCCCCCCCCCACATTCCAATGCAGAAAGGCCACTTCTGTGTTGGTGTGACTACCACTACCCCACGGCCAGCACTTCACTACTCTCCCTCCAGCTACACTGTGGCAGGTGAGCTGCTACCTACTTTTTTTAAAGGGTCGTCTACTAGGTTTTTTAATTGCATAAATTCATGTGCAGTTACTAGAGCATTAAGTAACAAGTTATGTTGCTCCATTTCCAACAGAGAAGGCTGCAATTTGACTGATTGGCCATGCTCTTAACATGTAAATCTTCACCATATTCCTCAATAAGCATTCTAAGGAGGTAACAAAAGGATATTGTTTTAATTATAAGTTTATAAATATTTTGTGGGGAATTTATAATGTGTAAATTTGTTTTGTGGGAGTAAGTGCATGACCCCCACACACCTGTTTGTTTGTTTTTGCTATCCATTTTGTATTTCTGTTGTATTGCCATGTTCTTGGTATGAGAGACTGGGAACGCCTGTTCATATGGAATCTCACAAATTGTATGCCGCATATATGGAATCTAAGCTTAATGTAATTATAACTCATAAGGCCATTGTTTTTTGAATACTTGTTTTACAAACCTGCCGAACACAGCTGAAACTTTCCACCGGGAAATAAAATTGACTTTTATTCTTTTTATTATTATTTTCCCTGTGGCTAACCATGTTTTTTCTCTTCAAATTGTTTATTTCAACATTCAAAATACATAATTTTAATGAAAGCAAACACATACAAAATGTTCAAAATTAAGATGCTTGAGGCATTGCTTATACAATGCATCCCCCTGTAACATAACATTAAAAACATTCATGATAAATTTAAAAATAAACAAACTTGAAAATTTAGCATTCTGAGTTTTTCCCTGAGTAGCTACTAACCTAAGATATACTCGATTAAGTAATAATTTAGGGGAGAAGTGGGAAGGTTTGACCACCTTACGTCCCTCACTGTTTAATGTTACTTATAAGGCATTGATCACGTGATTTGTGACCCAGTTCAATGTCGTAAAAGTTATTTATATAAGCAAAGTGGCAGGAGTGGAAGTTAAACCACAGTGCTGGGTTTGTCTTGTTGAAATTTGGGGGTAGAAACCCCTGGCTGTCGCCTATTGGGCACAGCCAGACACACACAGTGAGGGGCGAATCGACCACACACATATATATATATATATATATATATATATATATACATAGTGTAGACTTTTGAAATACTGATACCTATCGACAAAAGTTTGAATTTTTATATGCTAATTGTTTTTGGTGGTGTATTGTTGCAAATTACTTCAAAGTAAACACTTATTCAGTGATTACTTCAAAGTAAACACTTATTCAGTGATATATTAAACTATTAAGTGTAATACGTAACGAATAGGATTTTAATGTTGTGGTAGATTCTCTCTGCCTGGTCAAACCTCCCCACTTCTATATTTTGAAACAACAGCAAATCGAAATACTACCTATAACTAGGTATTAGCACAATGGTTTTGCTTGCAGCATACACGAAAAAGTTTTCTCCATGCATCACCCAACAAGTTTCCCATTTTGTCTTCCTTGACCGGCGCACTAAATGGCTTCGTGGAGTGGGGCGTAGTTACGTGGTGCAAAACAAGTATTCAAAAAACAATGGCCTTGTGTAAAAACAATTCTATTGTATATTTATTTAAATTTCAAACTCATATAAAGCAGTTTTATTGGATGTGGACATCAATGACAAATACATTTTCTAAGGAATTATTGTAGATATTCAATTGTCTGAAGCTTGTTTGGGCAATTAGCAATTATTTTTATCATTGTGTGTGAAATATATATTTGTAATAAATCCAGTAATTAATTCTGTACTCAGGTGAAGTTATTTAATTTTTTAAATGATATGTTTTCAAAAGAAATGTTTAATGTCAACTTTGATTACTTGTATATGAACTACTAGAATTCAATTTAACTGAAATTATTCCAATGCTTAACTGTTAAGTATTTAAATTTAAAAATTAAAATTTTTACCAGTTATTTATAATTTCACAAACTGACAAATGAATCTATTTATTAAACAGTACATTTCCATTTGTTTATTGTACTGGTTTGTTTATGTTTTTTTACCATTTTTTATGCTAGTTTCATTATTGTTATGATAATGTCATCTACAATGTGTAGTTTTACTAACTCAGCCCAAATTAGATTATACACAATTTTATCATTAATTTTCTATTTTAATTAAGCAAACCATTGGACAATTATTTGACTAGAGCTCTATACAAAAGACATATTATTATATATAACAATAATTATAAAATTATGTTTGAATTTGTACTAATTGTAGTTAAGCCAACCTTACCTACTGCCAACCTTTGGTAAACATCCGATTTCCTGCCATGATAATGCCCCCGTTTATCCACCTCCAAACCCCCACTATTCAGCCACCACCAATGCTTATGCAATATGAATACCATATAAATACCCCTGCTATTACCGCCACACAATGACCGTGAAATGTTTGTGGTAATCTGTGAATTGATTGACAAGATGTCATGGTCATTAGGTGGCAATCATGACAGTGTTGATCGTGTGATCAGCAATAGATTAAATAAAGTGATAGTTGGGGTTAACAAAGGATCAAAAGCCACATGTAATTAACCACTTGACCAATCGATGTATAAAGTAGAAGCCGCAAGTGATATGTAGCCATCATTAACTTTCATCACCAACAAAAACATTATATAATGCCACCAATCTGTCTTGTTCATCATGTCATTTGACACTTGACATTGGACAGAAGTAGCAGATTATCGCAAACTGTTATTATGTGGTTAAATAAATAAATTATTACTTACTATATGTGGTCTTTTATTATCCCAACAATAAACTAGATTTATATTGTACGCAATAATGTGCTGTACCCATTCATCCACAACCCCCAAGGCTGTCCACTGAAATGCCTCCCCCACTCAAATGGCACTTGACCACAATGCCAACTTTCAGCCAGGTCCGAAAGTTAGTATAAAAGTGAGGTTAGACTGTATATGTAGTATTAAAACTATTGTATTATAACTAACTGCTACCAGTATAAAATATTACAACAAGAAAATTATTTATCAAATGTGAAATCACATAATAATTGAACTTAAATTGTGATATATGCAAATAATCAATTACAAATATAATTACACTATAACTATGTTGTAACAGTCATTCATTACAGATTTAGTAACTGGCTACCCAGTCAGGGTTTGCACGGGTCCTTGGAAAGGCCTGGAATTAAAAAAAAAATTTGTATAGGTCCTCGAATTTAGACATCGATCTATATTTCTAATTGAGTTCGGTCATTTCACTTCTTCTGAAATGTTGAGCCCTGCCACCCCCCATTGCACACTACTGACCTATAGTGTTTGTGTTGTTTCAATGTCCATCCACTGCCGCGCTGCTTTCTTTGAAAACATGTGTATATTTTCATGCATTAAGAGTTTGTGAATTCATTGAAAAGGTCCTGGAATTTGAGATGTTTTTTAACACCCAAAACCTACATTTCAAGCTTAGACTGTGATGTGTGTGTGTATGTGTGTGTATGCATGATTTGATTGGGTAATTAAGCCTGGATTAATTAATGTAATGAATAAGTATGAAAACTAAAATGCCTGTAATATAAAAAAAACATGTTAATACACAATAAAGTGATTTAATGTAACATTGATAGCATACAATTCTTGAACAGATGCAATAATTGAGAACTTACTGTTAACACTCTGTAATTGTTATCTTCACTGACAATTTATAATGCATTTAATTTATGGATGCCATGAATTCATAAAGCTAGAGACTGTGATTGATTGGTCTGTTTTTCCATCATTGGTCAAGGATGTTAGATCCACTGGTTGAAGGTCATACATGTTTATAATCTAATCTGGTTTCTGTGACTGTATAGTTATGATAATTTAAGATCTAAGTTGGGGTTTAATTTTTTTTTTATAAATTCACCCGACTGATGTAAGTGTTTAGTTTCCAGATTTTTATTGTTTTTTTTTCATTGGCGTGCTCTTTCTAGAAAATGTATTAATAGAATCCCCAATAATGGTCTTGTTTTGGATAACCAAATGTTGGGGAACGTTCCATGTTTTTGCAGTTTTATACCCAAGCGGGGAATATTGAATGGAGCACAAACCCTACCATCTTTGTTTAGGATAAGTGTCTTCATACACTGAATAATGCAGACGTGCTAAATTAAAACCAGAAAGTGTTGTTTTTTAATAGCAAAAGATGGAAGACTTTATACAAATCCAGAACATAATTTGTGTCACTGTCTAATCAAGATGAATATATGTAAAAATTCAAAGTATTTGTCCTTCAAGTGCAAGTGCACAGATTGAAAAATAAATCTTTGCTGTTCCATAACACTGATGAAATAAATTAACAATTTGTGATGTTGTGTTACTAAATGTAATTTTTTTTCTTCAGATATCACTAAGAGGACATCATGCCAAAAGCCTTTGATAAATCCCCTAAGATCACCTACCCTCCAGGGTGTAAGGAGCTGAATGAGGAACTCAGTAAGGATGAGTTGGTTCGTCGACTGAAGGTGTGTGTCTTGATATTATTATTATGGCAGTTTTGTAAAAGATGTGTTTGGTAGCCAATCTTATAGTATAGTGGCCATATGTTGATTGTATTTGTTGTTTGTATTTGCCAAACTAATCTCATTTTTAACTGTTTCAGCTACTTGCACGTGCTTTTCAAGAGATGGGACAAGATGAGAATAATGAGTACAAGCAGCTGGCATTGTATTTAGCAACCGAGTTCTTCTTGGACCACTGTAACAAAGATGTTCGACTCCTCGTTGCTTGTTGTATTGCTGATATATTTAGAATATTTGCCCCAGAGGCACCATATACTGAACCAGAATTGCTGAAGGTGATTGTTTTGTTTTAGTGATGTGCAGAAAAACTGATTTTTGACAATTTTAATGAGGTGTTTCAATAATTATATTGCCAGTACTTCAAGTCAGCCTCATGCTTAATACCCCCATATTAGTGCCACTGTGTAATGTAGTATTCTGCGTTACTCTTTAGGGTTTTAGCTGATTTCACTAAATCACTTAAATAGTTCTAAAATATGTTATACTCAATGTATATGTTGGAAACACGTTTCCAAAAATATCTGATGGAAATTATTGTCAAACCCATCTGTGATTGGCAATAATAGGAGAATTCAAGAATATCTGAATATTGTCATTAAAAAAACTATTTAATATTTATAGTATTTAAATAATTTCATTAAATTTTTAACTTGTTTTATGTTAAGTCCTTGTTTTTAAAATTTCCAAATAATAAATTTAGCATTTCTTACATAGTTCTACGATGTAAATTTCTATAACCATTTGTTTTATCAAACCTTACTGCTCTATTTAAAAAATTTTGTGATATACTTGAATAGCCCTTACTATCTGAGCTCCATTTATTGTTTCTAGTTCATAGATAGTCACAGTTACTATTAAAATTAATATAGATAAATTAACATGACTAGCAATATCAGACTCTACGTGAAACGAGCTTATCTCTGCTTTGCAAAGTGAAGAGGCATAGCTTTACTCTCTCTCTCTCTCTTATTTATATATATATATATAGAGAGAGAGAGAGAGAGAGAGAGAGAGTAACATCTGGCTATGCCTCTTCACTAAAATATATATAGTGTGTAGTGTGTGTAAAATCTGTTGTATATGAGAGGGGTATTAATGGATGTGAACATCTAAAGACATTTTCACGATTCTTATTAAACGGGATGGTTTGTATCCTGTCTTACACAAATTAGGACCTAACATTTACACTATATTTCCACAGGTAATATGGTCAGTTTGACAGATTTCATGTTGACTTGTTAATTTTGACAAATAGCTACCATGGACCATTTGGGAAGATAGCAGATAAAAGTAGTGTTATTGTATTGCATTTAATGGTGTTCCCAAAAAAACAAAAACAACCAATATGTAGCATCAAAATATTCCATCCCTACTCCCACTCACAAGACGAAGCATGGCTTTGGCACTTGAAAAAAATGTTCTTTTAATTTGGAATGGTGATATTTTCTTGATCCTGTGAAGAATATTTAGTTATGTATAATGAAAAATCAATGAGCATCTTTTTGGAAATGACAACCATCTACAGATGTGAAAATATACATCCAAATTGTTTGAATTATAAGTATATATAACATAATTCATCATTTGGAATAATCACTTTTTTTAAACTATACAGTTAATATAATATTTAACAGTAATGGTGATATACTCATACATTTTAAAGTTTCAGAGTATTGTAAAAGTTGAAAGGTTATTGAAATTAAATGTCATGTTTCTTGATCACCAGGAGATCTTCATGTTTCTGACTCAGCAGTTGAGAGGATTAGCTGATCCTGAGGCTCCATCATTTAAAAGATATTTTTATTTGTTGGAGGTGAGTGCATTTGTACATATTTTTTTGTGATATAGGGTGATCTGGTAAATTAAACATTATTGGCGTACAATGCTGAAAACCTTCACGTTAGAGTTTGGATCCCAGCATTACCTGTGTATGTGAGTTGTTTCATGTTTCACATTTTGTTCCACCAGGGAGTGACCTAGTAATTGGGAGAATGATTTATTAATCAGTGATGTTCTAAATTTGTACGAATGTGCTGCTGATAATGAACAAATTCCCGTATTGTATTCCAACCGCGTTTGAATTGTGCAATTGATCTTTCAGAATCTGGCTTGGGTGAAAAGTTTCAACATCTGTATTGAACTGGAAGATAACCAAGAAGTTTTCTGTAGCTTGTACAAGTTGATGTTTTCCATTGTGAAGTGAGTGTAGCCACACCTATCATACCGGCATCAGTAACTGTCAAGAATAGTCTGTTCTTGTTGTCTTTGTTGATGGACTTACTGTGTCAAAGTCTCTTTGATGTAATACTAATGGCCACAGATTTGTCTTTGTTTCTGTAGTGGCAGCGTCGTGTATTAATGCCCAGTAATAGAGGATGCGTGAGAGTACAACATTTGATTTTTGCATATTTTATAGGCCATCTGATTTGATTGGAAATCAGTGTTTAATGACAGTGCCCTAATATTGCTATCGATTTGGTATCGTTTTTCATATTTTAGTGATAAACACTCGAGTAAAGTGACAAATTTTATGCTTGACATGATGTGTCCACTCATTGCTGAAGCTGACTCGGTGTCCCAGGAACTACTGGACATCATCATGGCAAATATTATTGAACCATATAAGGTTGGTATTAATTGTGTTGCCTTTTCTCTCTTTTTGTGTGTGTTTCATTTCAATTGTGTTGAACTCTGTTTTGTGTTTCATCTCTGTATGTATGTACATTTCCTTTTTTCCCCTTTCAGAGCCAGAATAAGTATGCTTATAATCTTGCTAAGGATCTTTTGAGGCGCACATCAAATGCCATTGAGCCATACATACAGACAGTAAGTCATTGTTCAGGGATATACAGTGGTGTCTAGTCCACATCAATTATATAAGGGAACAGGGTAAATGTTTATCTTTTATGAACTAGAATCGAGGTTTGTCTGGTCATTTGGTAAATATATCTATCAACTTCGTTCACAAAATGATTTTTTCTCGCATCATCCTAAAAACATTGTTGGTTAGGCTGGTGATCCTACGAGAACGTGAAAGGTTATTGTGTGATCAGTGCCAGGGCTAAGTGAACTGCTTATCTTGAAACTTTTAGCAACACAAATATAATTTGGCTGAGATATATGTCTGAAATGCGTTTACTGGATTTCTATTGGTTCTGATGAAACAAAGTCTTAACTTATCATTATTTGCAACAATAAGTTTTTTTCTGTGAACCTTTTATTGTTTAATCTCAGGTTTTTTGGTTTTGGTTTCATATAAACTGACATATTGTACTAAGTTAATTGTAACAGATTATTAAAGGTGCACAATTTATTGTGATTGGTTTAATATACTCTTGTTAGTTTATAATTTTGTTTTTGTTTTGTTACTCTGTATTTCTTTTTTTATATGATCATTTCTTGTCTGATTACAGTTTTTCAACAATGCACTGATGTTGGGGAAGTCATCTGAAAGTGAGGTATCTGGACGATTATATGAGTTGATTTATGAATTAAACACAATTGCTCCAAATGTACTTCTTGCTGTCTTACCTCAGCTGGAATTCAAATTGAAGGTGAGTGTATGCCAGCTGCTAATTTATTAATTTCCACACAGGGAATAAATATTGATAGGTAATGTAGGGGATTATCTGGAATATAAAACTGGGTCTATTTGTTTGCATTGAAGTGTTATAATTTAGTTTAATATTTATGATGGGGGGTTCTGTTGATTACCCACTGATCAAAGTCTTGGTCTCTAATACAAAGATGGTAAATGAAATGTAGCCTCTGTAACAATATTTAACTAAAATCTTAAATAAGGGAGCTAGAGGATCATTAATATCTCCCCACCCCTACATTTGAACTTTGTATATCATGATTTCTGTGTTTATAAATCTTCAGAGTAGTGATGCTACTGAAAGAAAAACAGTGACAAGGATGTTGTCAAGGATGTTTTCAGAACCTGGCTCTGACCTCGCCATGCAGAATAAACCTCTTTGGCTGTGTTTTGTTGGAAGGTTAGTCTATTTGTGTAGCAGATTTTTGAAGATTCTTCTAATGGCAAACTAAAGCCTACTTAAAATCTATGCTAAAAGATAATTATTATCATTAGTGTTTTTGAATATATTTATGCTGTCATGTTGTCAGCTGAATCATATGCGTCTCCTAGTGAAAGATGTTTTTACTAATCTTCTTACTGAATTTACAGGTTTAATGATATTGATGTTGACGTGAGAAGAATTTGCGTCCAAGCCTGCCAGGAATTTATCGTCAACCATCCCGAGCTCTTAAGAGATATTGCAGGTAGATTTGGATTTGATTTGTTTATTTTTATAATTGTTGACTGATTGTTTGTTTTGTTTGTTTTTCTTTTTTGTTATTGATGATTAACATATTTTTATTTTCTAGAACCATTAAAACAACGACAGCATGATCCTGATGAAAGTGTTAGAATGGATGTTGTACAGGCTGTGATTGCAGCAGCTAAACGTGAATTTAACAACATAACACCTGAACTTTTTGACTGTGTTAAAGAAAGGATTTTAGATAAGAAGGTAGCTTTTGTGTTCTTTTGAAGAAAAAAAAATATTATTCATAACAATTCAGACAAACCAGAGCTAGGCGATTTTTTCTCATTGTGCATAATATTGAGAAAGAATTTTGTTAATCACTGCATTAAGTTCATTGTACTTTTACTGTTTTCTTTTTTTTATCTTGCCTCTGTAAACTTATTGTGTTGCAGTACAAGATCCGTAAAGAAGCTTTGATGGGGCTTGGACTGATTTATAAACGTCTTATGATGAAGGAAGAACCAGGCGAATCTGAGAAGGATATTATATCCTGGATCAGAAACAAAATACTTCATGCTTACTATCGAACTTCATTAGAAGATAGGTAAGTTAGATGTGATCTGTCATTGCATTTGCTTTTCGTACGTAATGGGATGTAGCTTTGGTTTTGTTTACAGTGTAATATATCTATTGGGTTTAATGGATAATTGTCTTTGTTTTTGATACAGATAGGTATGGACATGACTGATTGATGGTTTTTAACCCCTTTTTTAATGCTAACTAGATTGTTTTACATCTAAATCTGTTAATCCAGAAGACTTTTCCCACTGTTTATAAATAATTATTAAATTGTAATATCCTTTTTTTTTTAATTCAGTGTATTTCTGTGTTTAAAAACATCAGTGGAAATTTAATAACATTTGCAGTCCTGTGGTCAAGGTGTTACTAAGCAAGATTCCACAAAACACATTTACTGAACAAGAAAGCCATAAATGCAACTAATATAATGGTTCTAGCAACACTCATTTGGCATTTAATGTATGTCTTTTTATGATTTATTATACATACTGTCTTATTGCAGTCTAAATGCCTGGTTTCTAGATTTGTCAGTTGACCAAATTGCAAGATAAAGTAGCATGCAAACATATTAAATTGTTTACCAATTATGTCGAAACAGAATTGCAGAAAATGGTTTGGGGTGCAGATTTATGCTAGGAAGTCGTAATATGAGAATTTATACAATCCAGCAACGTGCTAATTTTTGGCGACAAAACGTATTATGGTTTTGAACTGTTGTACAATCTAGTAACCACAATCACACAACTTACAGGATCCTGGTTGAACGACTCTTGAACACATCTTTAGTTCCGTACTGTCTGGAAGCTGAGGACCGAATGAAAAGGCTATATATCCTCTATGGCAGTGTTGATGATCACGCAGTCAAGTGAGGCATAACATAATTCACTCGTAGTTCTGTTACTAGATCGTGTGAATGGTTTGCTGTTAGTTATTATTTAGTGATGTTATTTTAGATATTCCTTATTAATAATAGAAAATTTATCTTCCAGAGCATTGCACGAACTGCTTAGAACACAATGCAGGTAAGGTTTATACTTATTTTTAATGTTATTCCAATCGAATTCATCTGGTATATGAATTTGTAGTTTGATTAGTTGGTAATGTTGTCCAGGGTTTCATCATAGCTGTCGGCATTTGTTTATTTTCAGTTTAAGATCTGTCCTGAAGAATCTGCTAGAACTTCACCAGAAAGAACCAACAGATGAAACGCGTCAGCTCGAACTTAACCGCGCCATTCAACTTGCAAGTATGTCGTTTGTTGTAATAAGCTGTATTGAATAGTTTTTTCAGATTACTGAAATATTAGGGTATAGTTAGTCGGTGGTAGAGTTGCCAGTTGTTATTGGAAAGTTGGGAATGTTCAAGTTCAGGGAAAGTTATTTTGGAGCTGATTTAACAAGAACAATTCTGTGAAAAGGTCAGAAATTGGAGAAAATGTTCCTAGATTGAGGAAACGTTGTCATTATCTTATTTCTGTTTGCAATATATATCATGTGAGCACAGAATGATATGTTTGTCCATAATGTGCACAATATTAGGCTCAGTAATTGTCATTTGATCTGATTCAAGAATCTTGCAAATTGAAAATGCCATTATTTATGTTTATTTCTAACAATTTAGTATGGTACTATCCCACAATGGTCAAGCAGCCATGGCAGTCTTCTGTGCCATTATACGACGGGTTATGGAATTGTTCTAGACTGTTCTAGGTCTCTATCCAATTGTTTGTCGGGTTGAAACGATACAGTTTCTTGTGAAGCTTATAGCTATGTTGGGGGCCTGCACGTAAGAGTTAAAACCATTTGTTTGGATCTAGCAGCATTGTGAGATTCTGGATCCTTCTCATCTAGATTACTTTCACTGTTTCGGTGACAATATTTATTCAGTTACACAGTTGGGAGCATACACTTATGAGTTTTATTGTGTTTATTCATGGAAAGGTCGGGGATTTTCAAATACTCCTCTTTCAGTGGTAATCCTGTTAGACTTCTTAGATAGGTGTTTGCAATTACCCCAAACCTGAAGGATGTTTTATCTTTCATTTTGCTGTTTTAATTTCAGGGATTACCATACCCTATTAAGTCATGAAGATAATAATGACCATAAAAGAACATTTTGACAAAAATGGATAAATGTTTTATTTAGTTTGGTTGCTTCATTTTTCACCGCTCTAGGACAGCTCCCTGAATCGCAAAAGGCCCAAGAATACATGAAGAAGTTTAACCGGATCTTGTCCGATGACACCAGAGTTCGTAGCATCCTAATTAGGCTGGTTAGTCCTGACTGTAGCTGTAAGAAAGCTGAGGACTATGTGGTATGTTCCTGGTTCTGTATGTTGTAGTATCATTTATATATCATTCTCAAAATTGATAGTATTACCAGGGTTCAAATCCTGGTTTAGCCTGGTCCGAATGACGATTCATATTTAATGTTCCTTCATTTCCTTTGCATGGCTCATTTAACCACCAAAATTTAACCACTTAAATTACACCATAATGGTCATTAAATAATAAACAGAACATTCTGACTGTGTGTGTGTGTGTGTATATATATATTAATGATAGATCTTTGCATGGCAACATTCCAATATTTGTTAATAGAAAGAAGTCTTGAAGAAGATGGGCAACCCCATTCCCCAGAACCACCTCTATACACATGTTAAGATGTTGTTGGAGAGAGTTGCTCCTGTCATGATCGACAACCAAGCAGTTGTGTCACTGATGAAGATAATTGACGATTCCATCTGTGGGCTGAACGAGATAGGAGACGATGTGATGAATGCTTCTGAAAAGGGTCTCAAGTTGTTGCTGGTAAGTCTGAACATGATACTAATTTGCTAATGAAATGATTGATCACTTTAGACATTGTTGTTGTTGACGCATAACCGCCATTTTAATTATTGTTCTCATGAACAGCTTCTTGCCAGGATGTATCCAGGTAGCTGTCAGTCGGAAGAGGTGTATGCGCAGTTGATGGCCTTTGTGAAGCACGATGACGATACGGTGTCTGACCTGACACTGCAGGTGTTTGTTCCGATCGGCACACATTTGGAGATGCAGTTTCCTAACATCTACTCGAGTCTGCTTCCGGTCCTTCAAAAATTTGTGAAGATCGGAACCCCTAAGCAAGCTAAGCATGCCATCAGGTGTATTGATAAAATGTGCCGAAATAAACAGGCTATATTCTCGCAGATTTTTGAGGTTTGTTTTTGTTGCGATCCTACGTTTAGTTTCTTGTTTTTGTGCATGATATGAGGTTGCTCATCACTTCAAAACTATCACGAGTATGTAGGATTTGTTTTTAGAAATCATCTTTTTGATGCCCAGTTCCACAATAAACACTGTTTTTCATTGGGCTGCCATAGATTCATAAACATTGATGTGGATGTAGCATAGTGTTTATCTGGTATTAACGCAACCATGTTTTATTTTCAGCATTTACAAAAAAATATGGACCTTGATTCACCAAATTTCTTGACATCTCTTGTTGGAATTGGTCACATGGCTCAGCTCTGTCCCGGTGAATTTGCTACACCAGTGAAAGGAATTGTTTCCAGATTTATTGTTAAGGATTTGTTAATGCAGGATCGAGTAAGTACAGATAGTTTATACATGGCCAGCTATATATTAAATTTAATTAGATTACTATGTTCTCGGCTGTAGCTAGCTCCTCTTATAGCGTAGTAGTTACTATACTGCCAACCCACAGATCAGGAGGATTCAAATAAAAAGTTACTCGTAATTGTGATGTGTTACTCTAGTGAATCCTCTGCTTTGCCGTATATCCCAAATAAACAAACCACTTAATAATCTTAGCTGTTTAATTACTTGATTTCTGATACTTCACCATGTTTCTGGTCAGATATATTGGTCAAGTTGGATAGATGTACATCATTATTAAAAATGTTACATATTTGCCAGTTTAATATAATGTTGGCAACAAACTGTAGTAATATATGTAATTTTTTTAAACAGAGCGAATTCCAACCTACAACTGAGAGCTGGTGTGATGATCATTTGGTGTCGGAAGAAACACAAGCAAAGGTAATGTTTAGTTTGTTGATAAAGCTACTGTTATCTGTGTGTGCTTGAGGAGGGGTTAATAGAATGTGTACCCCCTGGTGATGGCTTAACAAATAATAAATATTTAGACAGGGTTCTCACATGTCCTGAAACACCTGGACTAATAACAAATAAATTTTCCAGGTCCTGATAATGTCCTTGAATTTGACAAAATCAGGAAATTTCCTGGAAAAAAATATTGCCTGTGAAAAAATTCAACTTAGAACAAAAAAAACTGAATAAATATTATGCCTGTAGAAGAAAACTTTAATTATAGAATAAAAACAATGCCGATACATATAGTCTTGATATCCAATGTAAGTTAAAATTTAAATAAAAGCGGGTGGATCAGACAGCTGAAAGTGGTGAGTAGGAGAATGTCAATAATCAGTCATACATTGAAATAAATGTGATATGCTTTTTCGCACATATCTTGATTTATTACCTTTAAATCTTGTATACTTTGTCCTGGAAACATCCTGGAAAATGATATTTCCTTCCCTGTGAAAACAATGTTAGAAGGATTATAACCTTTCCTTTTAATTGTGTTACAGATACAAGCATTAAAAATGGTGATCAGATGGCTGCTGGGCGTTAAAAGCAACCTTAACAACTCTGCCTCATCCACATTACGTCTTCTTTATACACTTCTACTTCACGATGGAGATCTGATGGAAAGAGGGAAAATCAAGTATGTTATTAAGCTCTCGTAATTCTGTTACATCTTCATTTGGTTGTAGTTTATTAGATTACAGCTTTTTGTTTCTGTTAAATTTTGTGTTGGATTTTAAATTACTCTTTTTTTTTAATTGTAGATATTAGTGAGTTATTCACAAGTATTGTCAGAATTCAGTTTTAAATTACTACATTGCCTTTTCTGCTTATAGCAAAGCAGAGATGTCCCGGTTACGTCTCCAGGCTGGATGTTGTATGCTGAAGTTGGCACAAGAACCTGTTTACTCTGAGCTCGTCTCACTAGAACAATTCCAGACATTAGCGTTGTTATTGAATGTAAGTTGTGTAAGGATAGTGGATTTTGTATATACTAGATGTCGCTGTAGTATATATTTATTTCACCAGAGGTCAGTGTTGTAGTTATTGACAGTGAGTCTAAGTTTTAAAAGCATTGGCGGCAAGTGACAGGAGTTTTTGTCTTGATGCAGTAGGTTCTGTTTCGCCTACTCACGTTTATCCTTGGAACCTGCAGGTCCAAATCTAGTACTTGCTCATAGTCATAAGTTAATTTTGTACATTGTAATATGCGTGTCTTGTATAAATTGTATGATATCTGCCCTGTAGTCTTAATAAACCACCCCAAACAACCAACAGCGTGTTTCTTCAATGCATGCATGTACTGTTACAGTCACACATTAGTTTATTTTTAGTGAGGTGAACTATTAGGTTGCTGCTGTCAGTTAATGAATGGGCAAGGGACTGTGCTAATTGTTGCTCTACTCCCCTGTTTCAGGACTCAAGTTACCAAGTACGAGTGAGATTTGCACGGAAGTTAAATGCAGGCCTGATGACATTGAAGCTCCCTTTGCAGTACCTGAGCATCTTCAGTTTGGCAGCTAACGATCCAGTGAAGGAGAGGCGACTCCAATGTAAAGTGATGCTGACTAACAACATAACAAAAAGAAGGGACTTCCTCAAACAGCACTCTGCAGCAATGAGTATGTTCGATTGTGGAATATTTGTGGATGTGGAAATCTTTGTGGATTTTCTGATTTACGTCGTTTGCAAATGTGTCATTTGTGGGTTAAAGTGTGTTTTAAGTTGCATATAAATTTACATCATATTTGTGTGAATACATTATTAAATTTCTTACTGTTAGTATCACAATATTTCCTTTAATACAACTGAGTGAGTTTGTCTTCTCCCCTAGCTAAACTGGTGGCAGTTTTGCCAGAATATGTGATGCCCTTCACCGTTCACCTCCTGGCACATGATCCAGATCTTGTCAGTTATACTGATGTTGAAACATTAAAAAACATCAGGGAGTAAGTTGAACGTATTCTTAAGTAAATGTTGTTAAGACTTCATGGTGATGCCATTTTTTTAGTCTTACTTGTTTTCTCAGTAATTCACGAGATTTATATACAAATATTTCAGGTGTTTGTGGTTCATGATGGAACCGTTAATCAAGAGCGAGAATTACAGTTTTACCTTCTATAAAAAGATGCTGGAGACGATTAAACAGACGAAAGATGCACAACAACCAGACAGTGATGAAGCAAACTATGTTAGTTTCTGGTAGTGTTCCTATCTGTGCATTTATGTGCATATCTGTTTTACTCTAGTGTTGACTACTGATTTTTGTTTATTTATAAGATTGTCTAATAATTCTACTCTAAAAAAAAATTTGTATAATTTATATATATATATATATATATATATAAGTGGAGTGACTAATAATGCAAATAAAAGTCACTGTTATTAGGCTCATCCAAAAAAGTAAATTACCAAAGAATTGCTTTAGTAAATAAACCGTATAAATTTTCACCTTTTATGTAATGTATTATTTTGTGAACTTTCACCTATGAAAGGTGTTAAACCTGTTCTATGAAAGGTGTTAAACCTGTTTCTGAAATGTTCATATTTTCTAGAAACTCTATGCAGTATGCGACCTTGCTCTAAATCTGGTTCTTACCAAAACTGGTAATTTGGTGCTGAAAGACTTCCCAGCAGAACCAGTCCTGCCAAACAAGTTATTCACCACGGCAGATCCAGTAAGTGAAATGATCGAAATTGATTGAACAAGTAATATTGTAGTAATCTATGTTTTTATGGTACAAAATTTGGGGCCATGTTATGGAGTAAGTGGGGCCACATTAAAAAAAGCTGTTCTGTTCAGTGGTATCATTGGGGCAGACATCTTATCTTGATTCATTTAATAAATAAATTAATTACGGCAAAAGTTGTATTAATTAATTGTTGGTTGATATTTTCAGTCATGTTTCAAAAGCTAATATGTCTGCTATGATGATTGTTTTTACTTTGACTACTCGAACCTTAACAGTGCTTGCTTTGTTTGCAGAATTTTCCAAACCAAAAGATCTACCTACCACCGGAGTTGATGATATCATCCCAGAAGGTGGGTTTGACTTTATTACTGGTAGCTTAATGTAGTTCCAAGCAAAGGCTTTATTGTGCTAATTGTACTAACATGCTGCAATATAGGATTCGTATTTTTGGTGACTTTTTACTTTTCTATTGCCGTCGATGTTTAAGGAGTTAATTCCTTTTATATTTTAGGGCAAGAAAGTGCTGATGGTACCTCCGATGAACAAGATTGTTGTCACTGAGAAGATCAATGGGTCTAACACTGTATCTGAAAAGGGTTCATCCGAGCCTTATACTGTTTCATCAAATTCATCACTAGCTTCATCTCCAAAGGAACCATCTCCTGCTGGTCAGTGTCAATAAAAGTTTTTGGCAGCCAGTTCAAGTTCCTAGGTCCGAAAACTGTACTGTGTACACTGTATTTTCACTAGTTGCATAAATGGGGTGTTCGCTGTGGATGTTTCTGAATGTGGTAGAACTGCTTATGGTGTAGCCTCACTTTTGTGCCTTTTGACATTCTGGTTGTAAATTCTGTTGTGGCTTGAATAGATCATCTTTTGGAGGCAAATCCTTACAGCTGTACAGCTGTTTTCATCTTGAAGATTTCCCTGTTTTAAAATCATGTTTACTGTGTTGCGTACTTATTTAGTACGTTACAAATGTATGCAAGTGGGGGGTGAGTTATCGTATTGTATAGATTGAAATTGAGGCTGCCAAAACTGGGGGTTTTAATGTCCTGTTTTGTAACTCTTGTGAGTATCTTAGCAAAAGCTGCTAGGAATCATTACATAATAGCTTATTTGTTGTTACACGGAACTGTTGATTGTTCTAGTTGCAGCAAAGAAAGTTAGCAGAGGATATAAACTGAAAGACGAGACAACTCTGATGATGAGGGAAGATGAGCAAGAAGAAGGGGAGGATGAATTGGAAGATGATGAAGAAGAAATGGAAGAGGAGGAGGACCCGGAGCCCACACCAGCACCCGTACCGAGAGGGAGAGCCAAACTATCAATGAAGAAGAACATCCAGCAACACCCAAGAAGTGTGGGCAGACCAAAACGTTCTGCAAAAAAGTATAATATTGACGATAGGGTGTGTGTGGTGTGCGTGCATGTGCGTGCATGCTTGGGTGTGTGTCATAAGATTAATCATGTTACTTTTTGTATCATTACATTTTTACTAGTGTCTTCCAGATATATTTCAGTCAAAGTCAGTTCAGAGTTATTTGTTTTTCTAATCACCAGAGGACTGTTTGTGACTGAAAATGCAAATAATTTTTTAATATTAGTTTGGATTTCCTTTGGTGGCTGATATTACAGGTGTGTGTGTGTGTGTGTGTGTGTGTGTGTGTGTGTGTGGCTGAAAGTAGCAAAACTATTTTTGATAGAGTTGTTAATATCCTTAACATAATTGGATAAAAGCCATGTTTTTTGGTGGGGCAATGAACTGCACTGCGAACGTCCAGGTTGTTGGATTAGAATCCGGCTAATATCTATGTTTGGGAAATATGTTTCACGAGGGTGTCTAGCATCAAGGCTAAGCAATTCCGCTGAATTTCTCTGTTAGCGTAATGATGTTAAAAGATTCATATCAAAACATTATTGTTTCTAATGGGTTGGAATTCATTCAAGTATCTTACTCTAGTACATCATCCTGCAACAGGCGATGGATGTTTTTGGTTCTTTTATTATTGATTGTATTCTTGTTATTTGTCATAGACAAAGTCCAGGAGGTAACGAAGGCTCCGATAAGAAACAGAATGCGTCCCGTCCAAGCAAGCATGGCTCAACCCCGGCACCAATTAGTCAGAGTAGAAAAACACAAGGCAAAATAACAGACTTTATCACCAAAACCTCAGGTACCGGTAATAGACCCTCCATATCGGCATCTCCATCACGAAATAGCAGGATAGCAACCCGAGGCTCACCCAGAAGTCCAACTGCTTCCAGGTCACCGCAGCCAACAGGAAAAGAGAATGCCAATAAGCAGAAGTCCAGAATGGAAGCGCGCCAGACAAGAACGTCATTTTCTGGCAAAGTCAAAGACTCTCTTATGACACGTTCTACCAGGAAACGTGAGGCTTCCATAGAGAAGAGTAGTCCTGTGGCTAAACGTACTAAAGCAGAGGAACCTCGTCTTAAAAGGTATGCAATGGTGTACATTGAATCATTGGGATCTCAGTAGCATGTGCCACAGTCAAGATTCACACGTGTCTGTGGGATCTAAATAAAGTCTTTGGATGTTTTGCTTTGATCTGGTGGGTGCACAGCGGTGTAGAAGTCCAGGTCATGGAATCAGATCCCACTTTGGGGCCATGTCTGGTAAAGGTCTGCGATCTGAATATCTGATTCCCTCAAGGAGTAGCTCCTTTCTTATATGTCCTGCATGAGACTCACTGAATCAATCTCGTCAAATCCCATGAATTCTAGTCATTACAGATTTTCGTTCCCTTTAGCCAATGCACAGGTTTTTTCCTTGCAGCATATTTCCATCATTGTTTTATCATGTTAGGTACATGTCTCATATCACCCGAATTTGTATATGTTTATGTAAAAGATACAGATGCTCCAAACACTCCAAAATGACATTATTTATTATATGTTACAAGAGAAGTGAAGTAAGTTTAGGCATATTAATTTGATTATATAAAACATTTGATATATCTACATCATTCGTGTGAAGCGTACTTTTTTAGTATAATATAATGCTCTGAATATTTGTGAACACTGGTAATGTAGGTGAGAATTGAGGTGTTGGTGATGGTGGTGGTGATGATGATGACCATTTGTTTTAAAAAAAAGCTATAGCAACTATTAAAGGCATAACATTAGTGAAAATATTGTAGGATCATCACGTTTTTGGGGGTGTGCGTAGAAAGCAGATTAGCACATTTTAAATAGTTTTACATGATTGCCTTTGCGTAAAATTTGTGGTATGTTGTATGTGTTTGGGCGTTAAGAGAGTACAAAGATAAACTTAATTTACTTTAATTTAATATAGTTGTGTATTAACTGTGTGATCTCGTTTACTAAAGGAATGTGAAGAACAGGGACAAGTCATTAGAACACGATACCAGATCCTCGCCAAAGAAATCACGATCCGCCAAGTCCCCTAGTCCACCTCCAAAGGCAACTAAAAGGTAGGATTTGTAGTTTGGAAATTTTGTTATTTATATACACGAGACTGGGAAGTGAACTATTTGTAATACTGAAGTGTGTGTGAGATGGCCATCTTACGAGAGGTGTCATTTAGCTTAACTGCTTATAGAATCATTCTGTCACACTGAGCAAGTAATCTATTTTGTTTATTTTTGAGTCGGTTAATAACTGATTGGATCTCGAATCAACTTAATTCAATGACTGGACATTTGAGCTGAATTCTATGTACACATTTTATATTGATGAAATATTTAGTCTATAAACCAAAATGCTACGTGGTCGATTCGGATGAACATACTTGTTTAAATATATCTATTCAGATCTGATTAGTTTGAACCTTTGATTGGGCAAGATTAACTTGTACGTTGTGGTAGTGGTGATGATGACAAGTACCTAATTGATAATTGATTCAGTTCATGACAGTACCTTGTTGTACTCATTCCTTTCTGATGCAGTGTGTAATATTAGGTTAAGAAGCGATGATGATCTGAAACTTAAGTTCTTGTTTTATAAAAGCCAGCCAAGCCGAGATTGTTCTGGTGTAATCTGTTTCTAATTTTGTATTTGTTACAAAATAATCTAGAAAATGTGATCTTACTTGATGTGTGACAGTGATTATTTAGGAAGCTCAACCCCTTGTACGAACTCTATAAAGTGAAAAACATCAGTTTATCACAAATTTATTTCATCGTGTATATGATCACATTTTAAGCAGACCGATTTAATATACATCATTGTAGTTGGTTCTCCATCCTTTTTATGGAATCATGTGGGCTAGCTCAATTAAGAAAAGTTGATTGATGTGTTCGGTGAAGTGAAGTTCAGTTTTTCATTCAGTTAGTTTTTTCACAGTATGCCAGCTATTCCTTCACCCATCTCACCAACTGACAAGTCACCACTGAAGCTGGTTCCTGTAAAGTCAGCTGGCATAATTAGATTAGTGAAAGTGCCCTGGCATGTGTAAGTTAAATTAGTTGGTTGTATGGTAAGCTGAAAGATTTTGTTGCTGTTCAGCTAAAGTTTTGTTATATCCTGAACAATTTACTAGACTATAAGACTGTGTTGTGAGTTTTATAGTTAAGAAAAATTGGGTGTTTTCTCCCATTGAGTTAGGATGATTTTATTTAAAATACACAGTATATTGTATGAATCCGAGGGAGCAAGAGGCATGTTATATAATGGTATTGTGTTTATTGTTCTTCATAGTATATTGGTTTATCCTTAATCTTTTAATACCATGGAAATGTGTCATTGACCACATACAAACTCAGTTAATTTTGGTTGCTGTATATCTTGTACAGTGTTGCAGGATTGATATGGTTTTGTCATTTTGCATTCATATCCATGGATATTAACTGATGTTTTTTTACGAAGTACAGGTTACATGTGTTGAAAGTTGTCTCTTTGAAGTTTATGTTGGTGGCACAAGTGTGTATATGGATGACCTGTAACAACATTAAAGGAAATTAGTCAAAATCATGGTTTCTTTCAGGAGTAAAACGTTTATTGGGTGGAATATACTAATAATTCTGTATCCCACTGATATTTATGCCCCTGTGTGTCCTATGTATGTTTGCTAATATTGTGTTTCTTTTAACTCCAGAAGAAGAGCAGCAGCTCTGATGAATGGCACATCAGATGGTGAGGAGAGTACACCAGACAGTCGAAAATCAATCTCACCAAGTACTGCTGTCACCACCAAGACACGAGCAGCAGCTCTGGCTAAGGCTATACAAGAACAGGGTGATACTGAGTTAAATGTGAGTAGTACAATTATAGTTTTTTTACATGATTTAGAGCTTCAGTCTTGCTCGTGGATTACAGCTGCAAACTTGTCTATTTAACTGATGTGTTTGCTGGTTTGGCTTTTGTGTGTTTAGATCGGGTCCTCTTTGTATAATTACAGATCAAACGTAAGAGAAGAGCGAGGAAAAGATGAACAGTCAGCTGTCACTTCTCGTAGCACAGCTACGTTACTGTAAATTCTGTTACCAGGGATGTCCATTTATAAAAAGAGACCAGCTAATGATCACAGGCGTTTGGTCTGCACTCATTACTTTATCAGACTATGGGTCAAGTGCCTCGTAAAAACATCATTCACGAACTCATGACTACAGATTAGCAAACGAGTTGGCTTCCTGCTTATTGGTGGTGTTTGTTAATGAGCTGCATTTTATGGTTATCGGTGAGCTGAGAAGCATGTTTGTGGATGAGAAGAAGCGTGGCTGTGTTTAGTGGTTTTTATACTGCTTTAGCCATCATGCCAGTGTTTGTGTTGATGATAGGGTTTATGTACAAATTGTAAAACCGTGTTGTATTTCTAATGCGTGTGAAATGATGTAAATGTGTTTATTACAGAGTTGTAAATGGAAACTGGCTTTAAGGGGCAGCCAAAGTTTCTTTGCAACAGCACCATGTTTTCTTCTCCTTTTTCCAGATTCTGTTGGTTTGCGCATTTAGATGTATAATTTTGTTTTGGTTGGCTGAGGTGTGTTTCCTAGCTGTAGTGGTGACATGTGCAGAAAGCAAATGGGCAAGCAGATCAAAATTTAATGTCAGTGGAAGTAGCCTTTATTATTATTATTTTAGATGCCAAAAGCTATCGGTGAGTTTTGTTTTTATAAGTCAGGCTTGTTTGCAAGCAGTGTTTGATAGATAAGTAGATTTTTCAGTGTTAGACTTGTGTAATGTGTTGCTTGACTTTGATGGCTTTCCAGTGATGAATCACTAAGCTGGCAATTTAGGTGGTTGTGCGCCAGTGAATGTTTCTATTTTATACAAAGTATTGCTTGTCATGTCGAGTCGCATGTCTGCCATTTCATACAGTACAAAGGTGTCTGAATGTGTGTTTTGCATATAAGTAAAAATGTTATCACCTAATGTTATGTTATCTTCTGATGGTTAGTAATTTCATCCGATGACTTCACTGTTATGACAACGTGACTTTCTGGGGTCAAGCACCGACCTATTTATCTTAATAGAAATCATGACCTAAATTCTGTTTCTGTTCCTTGTAAAGCTATGATTGTGTTATTGAACTGACATTTCACTGTGGTGCACACTAGCAGGTGGTTGCTCCTAAAGCTTCAAAGCAACTTGTTAAAAAAAGTAAGCCAGATTCTTCGTGAATGGATAACTTGAATTCATAATTAATGTTTAGTTTATGGCCACTTAAAAACCATGTTTAGTTTAATAGTTAACATTGAACCGTCTGAAGTTACTAAACGTAGTATTATAAAATTTCAAGATTCTATGTTGATTCTTTTCTGGTTAGTTTGTTTTTACTCGTTCGACAACCGTGATAAGTTTGTCATACTGCGATGCCCTCTGTTAATTGGAGTTCAACTGCATAACATTTCAGGAACAACTGCGTTACTTCAGGGGAATATCTCTGATGGTCACTAATTTTTTATACCCAGAATGCCTCCTTTACAGCGTACGATTTGACAACCAGAAAGACCCAGTATGGCGTGGTTTACTGTTCTGATTAACTTCAGCTTGAAGATAACTTAAGTTGGCTTGCAGACGCGTTGTTTTCATGACGGCACACACGTACACTGAAGTGGTATTCACTGTTCTCCGTGTGTGTGAGATGCAGTATTTTAATAACATGTAATAAAAGTTGAATTGTAAACCACGCTGTTCGTTTTATTCTCGCAACCGTATCGTGAGCATTGTCCGTCTTCGTTCACGATCTGGTTACAAAATGTTGGTGTTAGTCACTGGTCTGAGGTACACAACGCACCATTGCGGCTAACTGACCAACAGTTCGTTTATATTTGAAACACTTTGTAAACGTAATTAGTTAAAAATGGCTCATCGTTGTATTGTCTCTGTTGTATAATCGAGGTCATAAATACTGACTAATCTATTCGTAACTATTGGTATTATGGCGAATTTCACTATCTCTGCTGTACGAGATGCCAGTACGATAGAAATTAAACTCGTTTTCTCTTGTTCGGATACGTCGTGGAGCAGACGGTAAACGGACATAATCGGACGGTATCCCATCGGGACAAAATATAAAAACATTTTAACATACAGTTTAATTCTCTTTCCATCGAATACAGTGGCCAATAACCCCGCAGAACCTCGGGATTTGTCTCGATATCCTGGCTCCTGTTTGAACACACCTCGTCGCCTTCTGCGCTTGGCTGGCGGGCGACCACGACGATCAGGAAACGAGGCAGAAATATCTTTGCGCAATGTCAATGGCTCTCCATATAGATGGATCGGCGTGACCAACAAACGTCATGAAGGCAATAGATGTACGCGTTTTGTTCAGACAAGGGCCAAGATGTCGAGACGATTGTTGAAGTTCTGGTGAGAGGGAGGTGTTGGCTACTGGATTCGATGGAAATAGATTTAAAATATGTGTTTATATTTGTGTTCTTCATATGAGAAGTTTTTGTCCGAGGGGATTATGTCCTGGATTCGGAGCAGACGGTGTGACGATGCGGTGCTATTATTCTGCTAAAAATATCAACTTCTCACATGCCTGATTTGTAATATACACGTAGAGTGATATACACAGAACATTAATTTGATAGTAGTGGGAGTTTTGGACACCGTATAACTAACTATCCATTCCAGTCGTATATAAATAAAAAAATGTGTAGGACAGTTAGAAGATTTTATGTCGCCTAGAATTATTATTATAATAAATGATTATTGGCCTACAATCACATTAAAAAAGAAATATTGCTAAAATTTACCAATCACATTTTGCTAATTTCCAGTATTTTTTTAATCACTCTGTATCCGGTGAATATGGGATACGGATTTGGTTGTCACTAAAATATTGGCTGTCCATAAAAGGAGTTATTTTAATTGTGAAGGAGTACTTCTTCGTTTATCTATTTAATCCAAATCGGCGTGAACTATAATAATTTTATCGCATTAATATCGAATGTTTAAGCGCAGTCGGTGAGAGGTGACTCGTTTTAGAGCAACGATACAGTCCGAGACGTAATGTTTACAAGAAATAACTGAAAATGCCACAATTTTCAAACACACTTCGTTTCAATGATATAAGAAAATAATCCATGTTACTGGATTGACGGCTTTCTCGAATGCCAGATTTTACGGCGGAAAGGATCTGATGTCAACGAGCACAAGGATCGTGTAGATGTCTCGATCCAGATCTGGACAGGTTACATATGCCCTTGTCGAGCCTCCTCCGTGCCCAACCTAACTATTACTAACTGGCGCATTCATTAGTTTGTTAACATAAATTCATAACTCGGTGACGCTTGTTACAAGAATACAAAAAAAATTCTTAAGGAATTTCATTATATTATTATTCTTCAGCCATTTCAGTAACGCATCGAGCTGTTTGGACCAAACAGTTTGTACCTAGTGACGTCAGACTTCAGGAACATCTGGTTTCTGGCTTCGATATGGCGATGACCACGGACGAGTCATGGTCGAATCACCAGCATTTTTTTAAAGTATTTTTAAAATTTTGGTTGACCTTCATATTTTGACATCGTTTATAATTTGTGAGAACATATTTCGTATTAGTCCTGAAAATATGAAATGAAGGCGAATCGCTGAATAACTCTGGTACCACTTTACCAAACGTGTTAATGTAAACGGGACTAGAGTGGCTCCGAGGAGAATCAGGTACTAAATAGGTTATCCATCTGTGAGTTGTGTGATATATATCTGTCGCCAGTACACGTAGTGTGTCGTACAGTCTCTTCCCGAAAGGGCTTTATCAACGAATTCGATTTCATTGAGTAAAAGGTGCCCGAATCAATCAGTCTTGAGTTACCTAGTTCTGCCTGTTTGAAATAATTTGTTTTTATAGATGAAATATGCCGGGTAAATTTGGCTTTTCGAACCCAGCTCTGAAATTCTGTTCAATATAACACCAGCCGCGATACGGTTTATTCTTTAAAATGTTAATAATGCGAAGACTAAGCCACATTGAGGGTCTCGATTGCCGTGAGTGAATTGTAGCAAGAAAATATTACGGAATCTTAATTACTTTATATATGTATTACGAGAACATCAAACTTAACAGTCTTAATTATAGGCGATCTAACTGCCTTATATTGACCAAGAGTTATATCAACGATAATGTTATTTCAGGATTCTAGAAGTTTGGTTGTAATTATATATATATATATGTGTGTGTGTGTGCTTAGATGCGGTTTAATTGTATTGTTTAAAATATTACATTAATTACTCTGACTGTAGAATATATATTTTTTTATACTAATTTTATTTATAATCGAAGTTTACATAATTATTAACATAAACAAGAATTCTACTAACTATATTTCCCTGATAGGATGTATATGAAAATACACATTTGTACATTATATATATATATATATATATATATATAACTCTGGTACAATAATGTTTACCCTAGCGATATACATTTGGTAGAACACCGCACTCAGACTATCTTCAAATCCAAGTATTACATGTCTATGTGCCTGTGGGAAGCTTCATTCGTCAAATTCATCCAATTTACGTGAGACCAGCCCTAATACACTCTCTCCTCATTTGAAAAATACGTTATCAAAAATTGTAATATTTATTTGTTTTATATATATATATATATATATATACAAACTATCGTAGCATAATTATTGTGCCCACTTTCAGAATTGAGCCATTAGTTGTTTTTCAGTTGTCATGCAGCAAGCTGTTACGTGGTAATATTATACACCACCAGTAAGCCATTGGTGTGTTGATAAATCTTCACCAAGACTCCGGCGCTGTCTTAAACAACCAACAGATGATAAGGTGATGACAGGAGATCAATGCAAATGCACGTTAATATGTTCCTATATGAAAACTGCTGTCTTAAAAAACCAACAGCTGATAAGGTGATGACAGGAAATCAATGCAAATGCACATTAATATGTTCCGATCTGAAAACTGCTGACACAATGATTATTGCTGTTTGCCAGAATACATCACGTCCTCAACAAAGCTAGCCTTCACGTACATGAAGAGATTTAAGATGTATTTTTAGAGGTAAAAGACCGTCTCGGAACACAGATCTAGAGATGTAGTTTTCTGTCGGCTCACATCTATCGCTAAGTATTTTCTCTCGTTATCTGTTCGGGATTAATTTTCGGAATGTTTCTACTAAAGTGTGTATTCCGGTGGGGTTTTTCGGGGGAAAGGGGCCTTATGTGTTCTTCCATAAATTGTCTTTATAAGAAACGTTAATTGACAATTGTTAATTCAGAAATCTTGACAATTTGTTTCAGCCACTCATTAGGAAATGCGAACAAGATGCATATGTATGATTCCACCTCCCGCTTCCAGTATAATACACAATTCTATAGTAAAATATCACAAAATGGCGATGTTTCAGCTCTCGCTTTAATTCCGCGAGACGACCATCTAGAGTGTTCTGTGTATGTGTATGTGTGTGCCGATAAATTAATCCCCAAATAGAGGTAGAAAAGATATTACCCCTTTTCTGGATTTGAATCCATGATCCCAAAAATCCTCGTCCTTAATGTGTAGGTCAGCGCGGTGTTCACTAATAACATTAATTTATAAACGATTCATGTCGATGCCGTTCATTAACGATTTTATGTCTGGATATTGTTTGACTTTCTGGCAGATGACCCTATAATCACGTTGAGATTTCTATTTACCGTGTCGAAACAATATTTTTATATCGTCTGGCTTATAAAATGCTTGGTATCTAGCTATCTATAGGTATTTAGCTATTTTTCTACCTATCCATAATATCTATCTATCCACCCATTATTTTCTGTTTATTCCGTGTTCAGATCTTTATGAGTTGTTTTATTTAATAAAATGTTCACTCTTCTTCACAAACTAGCTACAGATCAAGACATGATTTAGTTGATCTGTCGTTGACAGCTGGTTTTAAGGAAGAGCATAAAAATTACACCTTCACATGACTATATATTATATATATATATATATATATATATATATATATCAACTTTTTCATTTGTAATTTGATAGCTTTACAAACAACAAAATATAAATTATTCGGTGTCTCAATGGCCCAAAATGCCTTAAATGATAGGGCTGTTGGCCTAATATCTGTAGTTCTGCGGTTTAAATTCAGGTCCAGTAACGTCTCCTTTTAATTCCGTTTTTCCCGTTAGACCTATTATTCCCCCACCCGACCCGAGTCCCACCCCAAATGGCAATAATGTAACAACATTTCGCATTTCAAAAGAAACATTCACACCAAATGTAATCTTTTAGCTAGCTTAGTTATATAAACACAAAAACATCTAAAGGTAATACGATATAAAACAGCTTATAAACAATACACTCACTAACACGAAATAGGAAACCATAACAGTAAGTCAGTTTATTTATTCAGTAACTAAGATGAGTTTGAATTACGGAATAACATTTGAGACATTCTGCTGATTTCGTTAAGAAAACAAGCTAGCAGGTCTCCAAACAGTGTTTATCGTGTTGGGGACCCATTTTAGAGGCTGTAGTTCCTGTGTTCGCCTTTGAATGAATGACACCCCAAGAACTTCATACAGATGTTACTGAAGATATATGGCAGACCTAGGATGAGCTCTATTATCAGGTGACAGTTGCTGGTATAAGAGTTGCATAGGAAAATGTTGGCTACAAATCAGCGGACATTTTGGTAACGGGTGATAATCAGAGCAACAAGCAGGTAATCCTTTATGGTGGGCACGTTAATCCATCTTCCCTATACGTCATATAGTTAATTACTTAACACTACTGAGCTTATTTATGAACCTTCATATTGACTATACTTCATATTGACCATATATACTTTTGTTTATGTGTTCGCCCAGTTTTCTTGAGCGTACCGACTCAGGGGTGACTTTAACGTCAAACTTACCGAAAAACTCGTCGTGCTGAGAAGTAAAGCAAACAATACCATAAACATTGGTATTCAAGGTAAGTTTCGTTTGTCGGGTAAGTAGTCGTCTCTACTCCAAGATGGTAACCAAACGATGCGTCACTTGCATCAAATTCCAGCGTTCTTTATGGCTGAGGGATGTTTCATCTAACCATTTAATCTCCCGAAAAAATTTAAAGCGTCAAATGCTGTTCTTCTGTGGCCAAATTTCTAGACTCTGTAAGCTAAATGAGCGGAGAGATCTCCAAACGTAACGATAAGAAGTGAAAGATGAAACATCCATCAGGTATGGCTAAGCCGGGATTTGAACCCAGGCGTTAGGCGTATGTGGTTAACTGTGCTACCAGTTAGGCCACGAATATGTCCGCCCTCTCTATATCGCTCACTCTCTCTCTTTCTCGAGCAGGTAGCCTTTCAGGTTTGTTCCAGGTGTAACCGGTAACGAGGTTAACAAAGACAATTAATATATTCATAGATTTAGAATGCAGCTGTTGGCTGGAGGCGAAGACATGTTTGGTGGATGTCTACGATCATCCTGTACTCTACTTGTACAGTTCTGGCCAGAAGACGTTGCTTAGCGCTTACCACACGAGTAAGAAAGATCCGTGCAAGTTCCGGGTCGTGATGCACACAGTTGGAACAACACCACCGGCATATATCCGAAGCGTAAGGTTATTCATCGGAACGCATCCTATAAACTTGAACAAGACGACGAGAAATTACAAGATAACCTCTAAAGCGATCATGGAACGGGGAGTGGGATTCTACGTAAGTTACGTGGGATCACGCCATTTGGCGTGTTAATGAATAGTGCATGTTGGCATATTTCGGTATTTAGATTGGAATGCATAAGACCAAAGATGAAATGAAATTTGAAGGTACCTTACTAGCATTATCAGAAGGAACCTGGCGTAAAACTTGGAGTAGGATGCGCGAACTAAACTTGGTATATTGAAAACTACATGATACTTTCACGGAGACACTGAGATCTATTAATTCACACCTTTTGACAGAAAACTAAATTATAATTACATTCTGGAACCATAACTGTGTCGATTATCATCGGCAGGTGAAACGTTATAATCTTTAATATTATCGACTTCTGTATTCGTGATGACTGTTGCTGACATTGATGATACACTGACGATGCACTTATGATACACGGATGATACACAAAATCATTTCACTCACTCCTTAAATTTAATCATAAAGTACAAACGCCTGTCATACGTCTGTCACTTTTACTTCATATTGATAGATGTCAGCCAAATTTGGCCAAAATTTACGATCATATATTTTCTATAAAACGTAAAAAATACACAAAGTAGTTAACACACAGTATCACGTCCTTGTAAAAAACCCGTACAAACAAACAAACAAACAAACAAACAAACAAAGAATGATTGCATTCAAAATTACCATAACATAGTCAAGTGCTACAAAGACTGTCATTTTTACTTGATATGATGTTATATCGATAAATCAGAAAGTAGAGAAAGCACAAAGTAAATTTAAAACAGTTTTTTATTTGTTTATTTGTGTGTTCGTTATTTGGTTATGTGGACAAATTTGTTTAACTTCACTTACGCTATGATGGAGGTTTTTTTTCTCTATACCTAGTGAGTAGCCAATTATTTGTCGATCCTATCGAAATCCGTTATACCTCGGTCGGTTCTATCTCCTTTGTCTAGCGTCACGGGGTGATGTATTGTTTATTTTGATTATTATCCATTATTTATTTGGGGGGGGGGGGCAATGAGAAGGCGCCCAAGGTTACATTGGTCCTACCAACTTCCTGTCATGTATTATATATATTTTCCCTTTGTTTATATATCAATATACGGAAGTTGTTAAACTATCTATCTATCTATCTATCTATCTATCTATCTATCTATCCTATCTATCTATCTATCTATCTATCTATCGATGTCTATAATCTAATGATACAGTGATATCGTTGGTTGCAGAATTTGAGCGTATTCGACCTGACTGTTATCCGTGGGGGTTATTTAGTACAAAATAGATTAAACAGTCGAACAGACGTTACCAAATATGTTAGAGGGTTGGGTTCATATTAAGGTACACAAATAAATAATAATAACTTAAAAAAACAGGCAAATAAACAAACACATAATTGAATGAACGAACTACTGAATTAACAAAAGAACCAACCAAACAAACAAAAAAGCAAAAATTATTGACAGTAATATCGTAATTTGAAAGCATAATTATAGAGATGTCATTCGATGGGCAAGTTTGGGTCATTCGGTACAGTTTTGTGGTTTATTTTGCTGAATAGCCGTTTTCAAATTGATAGAGAATAAATAAATATGTCTTAAGAGGCTTCTTTAAAGTGTCTACATTTGTCGATTTTCGTATTTCAGTAGGAAGTGTTTACGTTTATTGTTGGCTTAATGGAGTTTCTGGTTGACTAGAAGACGCCGACTAGATGGATAATGATGCTCAAGATTATTCATACTGTTTGTTTATCCAGATCGATTGTTGCTGATCCCGATATGACATAAATCATTTAGTTCCTATTTGAATCATATATTTGTTGGTTCTATTACGATTCATGTTATTAGAGGAGTATTTTAAATTTGGTTAGAGGGAGATCGTTCCGGATTAAAGAAAGATAATTGACACTCTACAGCACATCGATAGCTGTGAAAAGAGAATGACGCATCGCAAACTTCTAGGTCAAGGTTCGAATCCAGTTGGGTTACCTATGTTTGTGTGAGATATTTCTCATGGGATTCGTCCCTCATCCAGATGTGTCTAGCGCTGTGGCTAAACAAACTGGATGCACGGACGGACGGACGTACGTACGTACGGACGGACGAACGAACGGACGGACGGACGGACACACACACACACACACACACACAGAGCTATGATTTTCACACTAATAATTATCTCAGACATCAATTATGAGATGCTGTGTTGAACCTATAATCGGCATCTACAGATTCATCATTTATGCATCACAATACGCTGTAAAATGACTCTTACACGCTCCCCCAGGATAACAATAATCCAATAGCGAACCTTATGACAGGTGTCAACTCCTAATATGACATTCTATTGACGGCCATAAATGTTTGAATAAGTTCCCTTTATATCTGTTTTTCTTTTGTTTCTTTCTTTGATGAAGTTTTATTTTTATTTTACTGATGCTACCGTTTAGCATTATTTATAAATCTATACGATTTGAACTTTTTTATTTGTACAAATTTTGTACAGATATATGTATGTATGAATATATATATATATATATATATATATATATATATATATATATATATATATAATTCCCAGAGCGAATTTAACGAGATAAGTTTACCATACACAGTCCTCTATATAATAAGCTGATATTAGACGTACAGATAGTCATCAAGTAAGTACTTGTTATAAGGATTTCTGACCCATATATATATATATATATATATATATATATATATATATATAATATATATAATTAGGTTCCGAAATCTATATTTGATGTTAGATAACTGGAGATGGACTAAATGTTCTGATACGGACAGATATCAATCAAGGTTTCCCGTTAACCGGTTTGTGTGGAAATTGTGATAATATCGACAATGGCTATCATCTTCGAAACGGAACTGATATCTCGTATATCGACGACGTACAGGTATATATATATATATATATATATATATATATATATGTGGATCTTTAAAACAGATCTATAGGGATCCTTCTCATTATAATGACTCGTTCTGATGACACGGTGTCTAGACCATAGTTACGGAAAGTTCCAGGTTATACATTCTAATCCAACTGTAATGCTCCCTTTATTTACATTATTCGGGATGACCCCGAGTGAAATTGGTTGAGTACTGTAAATCCCCCTTTTGGCTATGGGATGTTTCATTCATTATTATTCAAATGTTTCGGTCAGATTATCTTTTCAGTTATATATATATATATATATATATATATATATGCCAGGTTATACCGAGATCGAGGCTAGATAAATCAATTATAAATATAGCACATGTTTACGCTGGACTTTTCCTCCCATTTAGGAGAGATATCGGAAAATTACGGAAAGCTTTCGGAAACAGTGAAATCAGTTTAAGGACTAGATTACTACATCCTGACAACCAATTTAGCTGGATCTTTAATATGAAAATTCGGCTCCATTATAATAAGTGTTACCTGTTGTTAACAAGATATTGTATTTCAATAACGATAATAAATGTTTATTAAAAATTAATTGCAGCGTCGCAATTTGAGCTGAATAGAATAGAATAGAATAGATGTCACATAGAACAACAACAACAACAACAATAATAATAGTATTAATGATAACAACAACAACAACGTTTTGTTTCAGTTCTACAAGAAATAATTTCAATAGTTAAAAGTAAACCATTTTAGAGCTAGATTAAAAAACTAATTTTAATTTTTTTATTTCATATTCACAATCATACAACTGCACATACAATGTAAATATATATTCAATAAAATTATAACATTATATAAATGTTTCTGCTACACCTTGCTCACTCACGTATTGTCATAAAGCTAGATACTACAGTCAACAAGTGAAAACATTTGGAAAGATTCTAAACCTGATATGATACATGATGAAAGATGATCCGAACACCGATCGATCGTTGATCATCTGATGACAAACATTACAATCGAATTGTAAATTACCTTTATGATGCTAGCGTATTGATAATGACTAATGAGCTAAATCGATTTCTATATTTGAAGCGATCCCGCTTTGCCCTATAAAGGATCACCATTTTGTAAACTGTACTAGATCAGCACATCATCACCAGATGCATGTACATCACATTATGATCATCGCTTGGATCATCCGTACCCAAAATGAAATCACTCAAATCGATCTGATATCATCAGATTCGTAACTCTCGCAGCTGTTAGTATCACACCTCGAAACCAACGATAGTCAGTTGATCCTTTATTTCCTCTGCAGGACCAGATGGATCACCATCAGAATGGTGTAATAAAAGGATCTTCTACCATCATTATGCTCCAGGATATGGTGCCTCATTAACATGAAGTTATTTTCGACCAGAAGTCCATCTCGACATCGGGTGTAGAGATAGAGAGAGAGTTCGTGTTTTTAAATTTCTTAATGTTTGGTTTTCAGGAGGACCTGGATTCCAGGAACCAAACACGTGAACAAAATATTAAATAATTTCACCGATAACTTATTACCTGAAGAAATTACGGAAGGATTACAGTGAACCAGAATAATTTGATTATGTACTATCATATACTTGGCAATGAAACAGCCTGCCGGGTGTGACATAGTGGACGATATATCAGGGACCAGTTAGAGACACTAAAACATTAATCGTGGCCATAACTCACTTTCAATATATATATATATATATATATATATATACATATACAAAAAGTACAATATTCTTTTAATTTAGAATCTCTGCAAAAAAAGAATAAATCATTCCGAACTTTCTTTAACTATACTTGTAACGCCGATAATAAACTAAACAATATGATGACAATCATTATATACAAATTAATATTACAATAATTAACATTGATACGTGTACTTTATATTCGTAGGAGAGAAGCACAATTTTTATCATGTCAATCTTGTGTGATCATACTTTTAAAATTGAGTTATTCTGTGTTTCTTCCCACGCACGCACACACGCACGCACGCACGCACGCACGCACGCACGCACGCACGCACGCACGCACGCACGCACGCACAAACTAGTTATATAGATTACAGGTAGAATAAACTCCTAGTAACGTTGGGCACGTTTCCTGAACTGTTTAAAGATTGATGGAGACCTCGTTATGACAACATAGAAAAGTTTTGTTTTGTGATAAACAGTTGGCTGCAAACAAAATACTTATTGTTAAACATTATCACACATTAAACAACCACAAATATAAGAAACTTCAAGAACCATCGCTGATACATTTCCTATCTGCACGGAGCACTCCCCCCCGTGCATATGGATAGCCCATAAATCAGCTAATAATAGGCATCTTTTTCTGGCAGATCGGGAAAGGCACAATGGGATGACACTATTGGTAGCGGCGTCTTGCCATCGGTATACATCTCGTCCTGGTTCTCTCTCACTTCGATGATATAATCTCGTCTTCCTGCACCATACGACGACGGAGAAGATTAGCGTTATTAGGGCCAATAGACTTCCGGAAGCGACGGCCAAGATCAAGATGGTTCTCTCGTACTGGCGGTGTAGTTCGGCGGCGTAGTAAAAACTCGAATTCAAGCCAAACTTCTTCACGTAGAAATTCGGTTCACGATGTAGTACGACGCAGTAATAGTCGCCGTACCACTTCGGCTGTAGATTCTCGAAAATCAACAGTTCGCCGTCATCCGACAGGACGAACATCGTGTCGTCGGCTAATGTGTGATTCCGTCCTCGTTGGATCAGACTCAGGTTCGGCAGGATCCAGGTGACGTTCACCCACGTATCGACCGGTGGCGATCCCGACTGGCTACAGTTAAGTATTCTGGACGATCCGGGAGAAAGGTGGTAGTCTTCTCCTATGGGAAGGCCCACATTTCGTGACAGGCCATTGGAGGAGAGGATGAAATGCGTCGCTAACAACCAGAATAATACAGACTGCAATACGATATGATAAACGATCAGACTGGATTTGTCCAATTTACTGGTTATAATATACTATATTTGTATATAAAATGGAAGTATTATTGTTCTACGGTCACCTTTGAGCACAAAAAATGGGTCGAGATTCGATTGCCGAAGATGATGAAACGAAGCGAAAGACGAAGCGCCCATCAGACATAGCCCGGTCGGGGTTTGAACCGGTGTGCTGGAGGTCTGTGGCCAACCGCTCTACCAGTCGGGCCATATTGACGCCATGTAACGTAATATATACAATCCTTAATAAACTCGTTTACCTTACATTCCATGTCCAATATGTTAGTTGTTCCGAACGATAGCTCCAAGTGTATTGTACTAGATACTGGCTGTGGGTAGGTACACTGAGTACTTTCATTCATTCACCACAATAATGTAACAATTATGACATTATGTTACCGAGACAGTACCGAGACAGTGTTTAAGGCGGCTCCCAATCAGAGATATAATAATGATTTCTACCGGAAATGATGTACACAGTTCTCTGTCGTTCTGTTTGATTTATGCTGCAAACGAGCAAAATGAAGAGTGTCCACTTCTAAAACGTCAGCATAGATCTCAATATGTAATAAGCTATAGAGCATTGTTTAAACAATATCGATATAAACACACCAGTCAATAACGTGTGTATCCGATAACTTTAATATGTCGTTGTTTACTCCCATTTGAACTTTAACCCCCCCGTAATAAACTCTCCGGTAAGTGGCTATAAATTGTCAAGTATTTTATAGACATTCTGTGCAGATCCCATGTTTACACTCGTGTGATATATTATGTCATATGTCACATTAAGAGTGGCGGATGTCGTGACAACATTAAGTGTCGAAACAAAAAAGTGACACACCAAACCTTTTTTATTATTTTTTATAAAAGCCTAATTTATCCATCAATCAATCAATCAATCTATCTATCTATCTATCTATCTATCTATCTATCTATCTATCTATCTATCCATCTGTATATCTACCAATCCTATCTATCTATCTATCTATCTATCTATCTATCTATCTATCTATCTATCTATCTATCTATTTATTTATTTATCTATCTATCTATCTATCTATCTATCTATTATTGATACTATAACCCCCCTAATAAATCTGTAATCTATAAATTGTCAATATTATTATGACATTCTATCAATCCATGTTTACACTCTGTATATATTATGTATATTACATTAAATGCGATGTCTAAACATATATATTCGAAACAAAATTACCTACCTATATACCTATTATCTATCTATCTTTATTATCAATCACCTATATCTATCATATCTATATTCAATCAACTCTATCTATCTATCTATCTATCTATCTATCTATCTTCTATCTCTCTCTCTCTCTCTCTCTCTCTTATATATATATATATATATATATATATATATATATATATATATCAATCAATCAATAAACCAATCAGTAATCAATATTATATATATATATATATATATATATATATATAACTTTCAGTATATATATATATGTGTGTGTGTGTGTGTGTGTGTGTTTGTAATAATACATTAATTGATTATGTATATAGACAGTGACAAAACATATATACAAAAAGAACGATTAGAATCAATTTGGCCGAATTATTATACAAAATTCTAGTTTATTCAAAGGTGACCACCCCATAGTACAGATAGTACAGATTCGAGGATGTAGGATCTCATCTAAGTGTTACTTATATTATTAGGATATTTCATTTTTTAATTTATTTTTAATTTCGGGTACATCATTTCAAATTGTCTTCTGTGTAACCCTTCGGCCACATGATTCAGTAATGAACATATAATAATGTAGATTTAATTAGATTTAATAATGTCGGAACTATTCAAACACACGCTCTACACGGTTAGACAGCAAATGTAAACATTGGACGAAATATACTATTCATCCCTGAAATGAACATTGAACAGATGAGTTTTAAGAACTGATTAAACCTTTTCAAGAGATGACGCACTTAAGTAAACAATAAGCCACTAGACAAAAACCATAGTCTCTTTGTGAGTTCAGCCCACACACGTATACTTACAACAATATCTAACACTCATAACTTGATATATCGAGATGACTGTGTAATGGATAAAAGTTCATATTCTAGTGCATTGTCATTCATAGATTTATATGGAAAATCTTGAAGTGAATATGTGGTCTCACTGCCAACGAATACGTTCTTTGAAGAACTGTGGTGATATGTTGACGTTTTAGAGTATTTGTTCTGACATGATTATTCGCGTTAATATATTTGTCAAATCAGAAGCCCCATAATTTTAGTGACCTAAGTCAGATAGCTTATTAAAGATTTTGCTTATTAAATATTTGCCAATTAAATAATATCCGTTTTCCATTATTCAATTAGTGGTAATGCAAAGTTCCAAACACTTTAATTATAATAGACTAAATATGCTTATCTATTGTTAGGTTTCGTTTTGGTTAAACCCAAAGACAATTTATTGTCAAAAACAAATTGCCTAAATTATTTAATTCATTAGTAAGCATTTCTTTGATTTATTTAGGGGCTTATTAAATAAATTTAAAAAAAAATGTTAGTTTCGTTAGCAAATAAAATACATTTCAATTCACTTGATATATTACTGATATGATTTATATGAGAGGAATATTGGATCAAAGAGATCCTGAAGTGCTCAACATTATATATAGGATTTATTAGATTCTGTATCAAACTAATCTGCCCCCTTAACTTCTAACTCACAGTCATGATACTGGTACTCTTTTGATAAACAACGACACAGTATGCTAACCAAAATGTCATCACCAATAGCATCCAATGCTTTTTAAAATTAGTAAATACTCTAAGATAATTTTCCTTTTATCAATTAATGCTAACGCTGTTGAATATTTCTAAAGCTATGTTGATATTTGCTCAAGACAGTGTAACAATGGATAAAGGAATTTAATCGTGAATTTAATATTGTTACTGGTGTATAATTTAAAAACTTTAGTTAACGCCTTGAATGATGATATTGTTTCTGTGACTAACCATCGTCCCGAGAGTTCATATCAATTTAGCTATAAATTAAAATTAAAGGTGTCCCAATCAAGATTTCAAAAATCCGGGTTGAACAGTATGATACCTGGATATCATTATCACGCGTACTACTGCGAATATATATTACTAACACCTACATCTTGGTGTCACGTCATCAAAAATTTATGGTTATCATTCTAAGGATCACTGGAACTTTTTATAATTTTATCAGATGATGATATTGATTCTGTGACATCTTACATTAGCGTATTAAGTGCTCAGACATCAATCTACCAGCAGTAGTCAGACCTATCATAATAAATAGACTAGTATGTTTACATCACGGAAAGGTAACAGTGTAAACTATAAATAAATGACAGAAAAGAATTTATATATAATCTATAATGGACTAATAGCATATATTAGGTGAGAAGATATGTTAATTACTATCATCATTATTATTAACTATGTCAACTAAAATTAATTGTTGTTGACGTTATTCGTAGACCCAACTCAGAACCTTGTGTTGATGTAGATATATTCTCACCCACATCGTTCGATATTATGGACGTTTTAAATGGTGAAAATAAACATTGTGTTATAATAATATATATGAATATTGATCTGTTAAAAACTAACTCGAAAACATCCGATTATCTGGTTAATTTTGAAATTATTTAAGTAATTGATAATCATCTATTTTGCGTTTTAATAATATCACTATTATATCTAACAATTTGGCGTAGCATTCTTGTTGCTCTTTGCCATTCGAAATAGTCGGATAGGTACACACAATGGCACTGCTTGAATGACATTTTTTAAATCCTGACTATATATATATACACAGTCGTGGTGATAATTATTCTAGTAGACGGCAGTGCTGGCATTCTCGTATATTATAGTGTATTCATTCGTTTTGATGTCATACGCCCTTTGAAGTCTATGAAGCTGTGGAACAAATTGTGCTGACCTTCCAGGTTCTTCTTTGTGATGATGATGATGATGATGATGCGACTGTTCTCGATCTGTTCTATTGTAAACCAACGTAGTCTACATTCGTAATCTCATCCTTGAATCAACTCAAAGTCTGGCTTAGCTTTCATGCAGTGTTCTTAGGATGCGGATCGTGTTATAAGTGGTTAGCGGAGATCAAAGATCTGAGCGTATTCGTGGTGGAAGGGAGTAGTGACATGATACCCAGTTCAGTTTCTCATGTGTTTTCTCCATTTGAGAACATGAGAATAACTACAATATCACACAACGTAAGAATATCAATAAATACTTCCTGTGCATTTTCTTGTAGCTGACATAATACAATCGTTTTAATCCAATTATAATGATAAAGCGTGTCATTACAGCTAACTTTGATTCATCCATTAGAGGTAGCAATTATAGTGGTTATTAAATGGATGTTTATTGTCATGTTAGATAATGCTATATACGAATAGTAAATTCTGACACATGAGACACTGGAGCTCGTGATTTAAATTGCTGTACTCTTGCGATCATATTCTATTTCGTTCTAACAGATTATAATCTTTGGTTGCAATTTATTACTTGAGATCAATCGTTGTGTTGCGCGTTCTGTATGGTATTCGATGTTTGATATAATAATTATTCAAGTTCTTGTTGAAGTTTGGGGTAAAGACCCCTGGCAATTCAAGTAGAATGATAGTGGCTGGGAGAAATTATATCTTTCTGATGACTACTGATGCTGAAGTCTTCATAAAAGAGGTGATATTAGTTGTCTTTGATACGTATGACTGGCTAGCTAGTACAGTTGATCGTAGATGAGATTGTACATTTGTTGGCAGTGTGGGCAGTGTTGGGGGATGAGAACTGTATGCTGTTTCGGAAGTATGTTCATGTCGGCATGCCTACCGCTGATAGCACGAAACCCTGGTGGTCTGGTACCAATTCTTTGAAGATGATGTGTGGTTGATGTAGATCAAGTTGAGTTGGTCGGATCTTTTTCCTCGTTCGTTTCTTTAATGTAATATTCCCAGCTGTAGTACCTTTTGATTGGGAGTTGTCGTCTGTGTATCCTTTGATTCTGTTGGCTGTTGTCATTGTTGCTCCTTTTTGGTCTATTATTTTCTGGATTTGGTAAAGTATAACTATTTATATCTCTTGTGTTCTAAATACCTTAATCAGTATGCTTTTTTTTTCACTTAATCAGATTTCCCCCACATTTAATAACAATTAAGTTATCACAAGTCAGTACATGCTTACACTACATGTTATATTAAAATCTTCATAGGATTGCTGTATTATTTATCAGTTGATTCAGTTAAAAATCAAATCACATTGTTTTGTAATGTTATTTCAGTTCAAACATTGCATAGTATGTGGTGTCATTTTTTCATGAGTTTTTGATAAGTAGTACCCTTTGCCTTAGCCAGGAAAGTATTGTAATGTTTTTGCTGAGAACATGTTGTGCTTTTGGCAATGAGGAATACTTGCGCAGTCAAGCTACCGAGAGTTTTAGTGAATATGATGTGGCAGAAAGTGGTCTTGGTTTTGATGACAAATTAGAATATACTTTCACAGTCAGCACCAATGTGAAACAAGATCAAAATATCCACAATTACAGAGGCAAGGATATAAAACTCGGGCTGTCCAGTGCCATTCTTTATCTGTTTCATCGATACAAGCCATATAAATTACCTTATTCTATTGAAATATAATTACAATTAATCTAGGTTATCATGAACAGATTATTCTAGGAATTTTAGAAAGAAAAGAACAGCAACAAAGACAGGTAGGCCTATCACTGGTATCTTGGTTCAGTTACTAAAATCCCACATTATCGTCCATGTAACAAGTTACGTAAACAAACATACATGTATCTAACAGTCATCGGATCCATCGGTGGCTAAACTGAATCGTTGGTTTTGCATCTGAATGGCAATGTATATGTAATTTGAATCATCACTGGCTAACGTCTCCACAAGAACATTTGTTTTTGTGAGACCACTGCCATATGTTTTCGCTATATCTGTACTACTGACTGTAGCAAGAAACATTGTACGAAATAGAGGATCTCCTATAAATCGCCTGTCAAGTGTGATATTTATAGTTGTTGATCATTTCCACACGATATAACCCGGATTTGAAGTTGTGTTGCTGTTGAATACTATTATAATAATGATGGAAGCTTACCGGTTTTTATCTGGGAATATTTTCTCTACATGTAATTAATAAAACACTAATAATGACCGTGAACAGATGGAACCGTCCACATGAACTACTTGGCACACTGGATAATTAGTGATGGTTGGAAATATTTTTGGTTATGCTAATTTGTTTTGAAACATTTAATAGTTTCTGTCCAAATAATCGGGAGCAATCAACCTCCCGTTATATCCACTTCCTCAATATACTGAACCTCATTATGGCGGGGATAGACTGTAACTAGGATTATACTTGAGTGGCTTGTTTCTGGAGGTATAACGATATTGTGTACTCCTTTATCTACCGGATTTTGTACTATGTCGATTATATCCTAATTAGATCATGTTAATTATGCCCAATTTCCTGCTTTCAGACTTCCTATGACATTCACAATCACTTCTCTCGGCATAAATATATCTATACAAACACGTGAAATAACTGTTTGTGGTGAAACCACATGATATTGGAGGGGGAATAGGAAAACGGTTATTTTCTGCAATATCTGTAAAATGGGAAAGCTCTTATTAGTAAAGCCTCTACTATTAATCCACTCCATATATATATATATATATATATATAATCAGAATGATGATTCATTGTCATAATCACAACTGGGAAGACGTGGATTTCGCTGTTGATAGGCTGCGATTGAGTTAACCACGCTTCAACGGATATGGCTATTCTAGGAATTGATCAATGTAAATCTGGCACGTTTGTGTGTCCCTTCACCCCGTGAAAGAATATATTCATCCCCACAGCTATGGATAATAATAATTACAAAACTTCTATAGCGCCAATATCCTCGAAAAGAATCGATCTCAGTGGCGCACCTAGTGGAGGGGTTGGGCAAACTCGTAGTCCGGGTACGATGCGAAGTTCATCGACAATGATCAGATGGAAGGGAAACTTAGGAAGGCTGATAATAACCGTTGCCCCTCGTCCTGAGCTTATCAACTTCCCATGGCATCTTCCGTGGCTCATGTATGCCATTCTTTCAAAAATGATGTGAAGTGTCAGGCGGAATCTCGTCTAACAAATAACATCTACGATCAGATACTCCACAAAATAAAACATCGCTATTTCCAGAATAATAAACTTCGATTCTCGTGGAAAAGAAGGATTCTATCATCATCAATCTTGTGATGGCCGACTTCGTAAATCTGGCATTAAAAGCAAGGTAAGTGCTTTAACTCATGGGCAAAGATGTAGAAAGTATTGGTGTTCTAAATGGGTGAGCGAATTTCGTTGCGACCCATACCAACCATCAGCCTACGGTGTAGCTATCACATTACTATTGTCAGTGTTGTCATATGATGCTATGGATGTGGGTATATATTTGTTTGTATGTTTGTGAGTAGGCCGTGTCATCAATGTCGTCAATGCTGGACGTGTCCTTGCGTTAACAAATAGACAAACTAGTGTTTGTAATTGTCTGTTTGAATTAGTCGAACCAGCTCGATAAACACGTGAAGATGTTTGTTATTATTTTAGTTGGCATACAAATACAGACGGTTGCTGTATGGCAGTGTATGGGACACACTCAATCTGAAACAGCAACAACCCAATCGTTACTCAAAATGTCGGATGTAAAACAACGAGATGCGGACACCAAGTCAACTCCAAATACATTGTCGGTGCTCATCAATCAATCTTACGATCCTTAATACATCGTGATTTCGGCCAACTGAACGAACACATCAACTAGTGTGGGTGGCTCCATGGCCTAAATGGTAGCGCGGTTGGCCACAGATCTTAAACAACTGAGTTTAAATCTTGGCGTGGACATGCCTGAAGGGGGTTTCGTCTTCCATTTCCCCCATTTAGCCTACCATGTGCACAAAAGTGGCCATAAAACATTAATCATCATCATCATCATCCGAAGCTAGTTCCAGTGACGTCAGTTCTGTTGCAACGGTTAGCTATATATTAAAGTGTATATAGGTGTGTAGATTGTTACCAGAAGCAACGACATCATGTTTAGAGTTAGTACTCGCGCGGTCACAGCTATCTGAAATTTTGCCACTATTCTGCGTCCTATACTAAAATATGGATGATCATTGCATTCTGCATGTCTGAATACACTTAAATATGGTTTATTTGTATTTTGATTATCAGCTAAAATAGATTATACACTTTGATTCGAGTGTAGGCCACTGGATTTGTTTTTTTCTAGCCGTCACAAAATTATTTCAACTTGCGACCACCTGTTCCATTCCACTCCACTGTTCCATCCCTAGGCTAAATTTGAATCTATTATCTGTAGGTCTGGTTGATATATATATATATATATATATATGGCAAAAGTAGTTATATTTGATTAGTCTGAATATTACATGGAATAAGTAATCCCTTTGCTAGAAATAATTATTATAAAAATAAATGTGTAAAAGTAAACACCCATGATTGTGCAAGAAAACAAATACACACACACACACGCGCATGACTAATGCAAATAATTTTATGCAGTATCAGCTGACTATTGATAGTCATATCATATAGTATGCAATATATGCCTTTCAGATAGCGAGATTGACGTGTTTATATCATAATTTGGAATATAAAACTTGATAACATTGCTGTTTTATCCAAGACCAGGCATTCTTTAAACAATTGGCAGCTACCGGACACCACTATGCAGCCAACCCTCTACCACAAGCAAGTATAGAGTAAAGCATTTTAGCAACGTTTCATATTTAAAGTAGCAGTTTATTTTGAAATGAAACAAACAGTGACGATGCAAAAAAAGCAAAGCAACAAGACAGCGGCGCTCTTGTAAATACATACCTTACGTAAACAGCAAATACACCAATGATGTAATTTTTTAATTCTCCATCACAAATGAATCACCCACATGTAATATAGTGCATCAAGGACATTTACCATTCAGTAAAAGTTTGAATATCAAAACTTAGAATTTAACTATGATGAGGATGGATATCTATAGCAGATATACAATTCAGACATTATAGTACTGGGAGGAATTTCGAGGAAGGTTTGATTTCAGGGTGGTAACTTTTGACAAATCTTATTTTTGACACCGTCTCGTGAATTAGACACAAGAGTAAAAAGAATTGCAGAAGTGATCTCTGCAATTAGAATAAATGCCCCCAAAACACACAAAAAACCTGCCTGTTACACAAGCACATATCACCGTGGACAACGTAGAGGACTTAAGTCTTAACTAGAATATAGTTGATGAGGGTAACTTATTAGAAACACGTAAACAGGACTACACCAGGTAATCGTAAATGTCACACACACACACGCACGCACACGCACATCATTATGTGGCTAAATTTACATCTGTACATCAAACAACAACATTGGTTATGTGATTATGATACACAGCACTCAAACATTGTATGAACATCTAATAATCAGAGATGTTTGAAAGTATGATAAACCTATATATACACTGTCATGTATATATGTAGACACGCTAAATACAAGCTTTAATGACAGCAGTTCTTCCTTTTGTAACGCATAGACTGTTTCTAACAAAAGACATGATGTATGGCAGATAAAAAAAAGGAAATAATACATGGCTAACAGTGTACCTATGAAAATAAAGCTGAACCTGACTAACAATGGCACATTAAAGTACTTTAGAAATCCACTCGACCATCCTGAAACTGTGATCACACCCACACAAACACACACACACACAGAGCCAACATGGGAGACAAATACCATAATTCCGGTCAATTGTAAACTCAGTACTGGAAAACATACTAAGTGTTTTATTTCTAAGTAACCATAAACAAGAACATTAGTTGTGTGGTTTACTCACCAGTGCAAGACAGATGACAACCTCGGACAACCAGACACCAAGATATACACATACTTATCTGATCATTGCAATGTCAGGATGAGTATAGTACATTTCTTTGATAGAATCAATAGTATTTATGTTGATGTCATACATAAAATACAGCCACCCCTCTCATTAAAAAAAAAGACTTTATTACCCTGTTTTCAAAAATCTTCCAACTAAATGTCACATTTGTCTATATCATACACTGTCACGTCCTTTAGGTGTACATTAAAAGGACAACCTTGATTTAATTAAGCCTGATTAAAACACAGAAGTATGAAGGTACTTGCATGATTGACATCAGAAAATTTCATCAACAGAATATATTTATTTAATATTGATTCAGTAAATTAACAATAAACACATTTTGTGCTGGTTTGTACAGATTGGTAAAAAGGTAACATGTTGTGAATACAATCAAAACACTGCAGACTGTGTAGTGCGTCAGCAATGAACACCAATGGTTACATTTAAACCGAACTGGAAATATTACAAAAGAAAGCCATCACGACACACATTAGTTGTGGAGGTTTTGGCATTAGTTCAATGGAATCCAACAATGATGAATGCTACAGAATACCATTTTATACACCAGTACATACGTATGTAATATTCGGCTGACACCATTCATCAATTCATAAGACTTTCGAAGCACTAGGGCAAATAGGAAAACATAAACATAACACTATATAATGGAATCATTATAAGACAGAAACGGTTAGATACAACGGTTCTTTAAGGACGACATGCACTGTTTGGAGCACCAGAGACGGTCACCATGAACACCAACAGTAAACTATCACCTACACGATAAGAACACAGCAGGGTTCTTTTTATAAACGCAGTCAGAATGATGAGAAAACTGTCATTTCACTTAACTAATTAACACATAAATGATTACATTCAGCTCAGAAATGTATACACATGTACAGTCCATGCCTGTCACGTGAAGTTAATTTGTTAGCTAACGAGCAGAAGACACTGTATTACATGGGACTGGTTTGCTAAACATCGCCAATGCATCCGACCAAACATTTAATAAATACCAGAAACATTTCTCCATACAACAGCATGGCAAAACGCCTTCTATTCTGATGTCAATACTTCAGTGTAACACATAATACTTGCTAGAGTACATTGATGCATTATCAACGTTTGTATTAGGGTAATGAATAATATGACTTGATGTCCCTTGTTACATATAATGAATACTTCTTGACAATAACTGACACTGAGAACACATAGATATAAAAACATTCTAATTTAGTCTACCAATATGTCTATGTCTTAACTATACAATAAATTACAGCAGGCTATGTACAGATATTTGAATACAGTATGATCATGGCACACAAACATGACATATCCTTACTAATAAACACTATTAACTAGTAATATCACATAATATTATAATAGCAAAGAAGTCTTTAGGATTTTTCCACTTACAAATGTAGAAGGTCATATGAAGACCCCACCAGGCATTCTTTGCTCAAATCTTTGCCAATCATAACTGAAATAGCTGGTGAGAACAGTAACACTTCTACACACCGTTGGAAAAGCTGCCCTAACTAGCGCACAGACAGAGAGGTACACCACCTCACTGTTACAAGAACCCCAGTAACTGAAACGTGGAAGTCACTGCCTGGTGCTGCCACCTGCTGAACACCAATTAACTTCTCTGGCTTGTGCGTCTGCAAACCACTGGATTCCCCACAGTTTTGATACCTCCAGATCTCATTCTGCAAAGCAACAGAATAAAATTAACACCCCAAAAATAGTTATTACGAGCATTATGATTTCTTATACAGTAATTCAGTATTCGGTTAGATAAAACCCCTGACTGAGAATAAAACTCATATAAGTTGATAAGTGAGGGAGGATACTGTACTTTAAACTAATACAAGTTTAAAACATGGTTGTTCCAAATAACTGATGTTAAACTCGAACATGTTAATGATGTAGATGACAGCAACTAGACTGATTAATTATGTCATCTGTCATCACTATAATGACCACAGGAAGCGCGTGATGTTAACAAACTGTACATGAAGCTGCGGGAGAGCAATATTTCTATTTTTATTAGCATCATCATGTGAATGAGTGGGTGATTTACTTTAGCCTCGGCACTGGTCACACCTAGGGATTCCTCTACAGAAATGCCAAGTCGACAGAGGTAATCCCAGTCTGAAAGTTTGCCACAGAGTGCTTTAACATGATAAAATCTGCTCACTCAGTGTAGTGTTTACTAGGAGTCTATGTATGCCGCTGCACTAAAATAAACTGTAAAATTTGTTTACAATGATTCCCATTATCCATCCGAGCGTGCTATCATCATTAAAGCATCTGACCCTTTAAACTCAACATTGCAGGTTTTCTCAGCTACTTGACATTGTAGGCAAACTGACAGTGCTAAACTCAAGTTAAAGTCTATAATCATAACACACAAAAAGACAAATGTACTCAAGTGGGTACAACAATATGCCAGATCGGTTGAGTATTGTATAAATAGCTGTTGTTTAATTTACACTAAAATGGTAACTGAGAAGAGGTCACGTTATCAAAAGTATTCATTATCTATTAACTCTATTGTTTGAACCTTCCAATGGAGTGACATATAGTTCCATTTCCTTTTGTAAGAATCAAGATGTAATGTCTTCAGTAGCAATCAAGCAAAATAGAAAAATACACGTTCCTACCTAATTAGACAAATGCTAACATTAACTGTTTGAGACGTCAAATCGTAAAAACCTGTAGTATACTAAAATTAATAATTTGATGGTTCACATTTACAAACGCTATTTTCAGAAGTTAAAAAATAAGCTTGTAAACTTCATACTAGATATTCCGTGCAATGCATAATTGAGATTTTATGTGTTACCTAGTCTGATGTATCTCTGCATAAAGATATAAGATGATGAACTGACACACAATTAACAGATAACAAGCCTGACTATTTATATTGAAATGAAATAAAGTATGAACTGCACAATAAAGTGAATCCCCCCCACACAGTCTGTCTTCAATATAATATGTTCAACTTCAAGAATACTGTACAACCATGTATAACGTAGGTGTGTATGTGTGTGGGGTTATTTGAAGTGAAGATATTTTCTATGATTTCTTTTAACACTGTATTTGTCATAACACAAAACATGATCAGTAGTCATTAATTACCAGGTGTGGCAAGTATTTGATCAAAGTTAGAAGTGAATATATAATTGGAGCTAAACTGCATATTAGAACAAAAACACATTCATGGAGATAGATTCGTCTGTTTGTGTGGCATTTATATCTCAATTCACAGCTGTCATTTGAACTCCACCACATAATGACAGATCTGAAGCGAACATACCATAAAGAAAATCTCCTTCAGAGAGAAAATGGAGGTCATCACAAGAGCATACCAAGATGAATCACAAACCGCAGTATCACACAATAATGGAAGTGTTTTATTATTTATACCAAGTTCTTATGATGAAAGGTCACAGAATCTAACGCAGCAATAGATGTGTCCACATAATGACAAATATGGCTGCTGCTTTAAGTAACACAGCGGATTCAGCGTTAGTTGTTTTGCCAAAATTCACCTTCAATTATGGCAATGCAGACAATTCTTTATGGATTTGAGTGTTTAGAAAATATACCTCAAAAGACTAGCTTTATTTTGCACTTCTTATGTGATTGGTTCTTGAAGATTATTCATCATTATCTTGAGGATATGTGATAGGTCAACTATACTTAATTAGTGGGACATAACATACCAAAGAGTTCATAAGTAAAAAGTTTTTGACCTTTCAAATCATTTGTGAAAGTATTTAAATGCAAATACACTGCTTTTCAATTTAAAAAAAATACAAATACAGATAACATGAAAAGTATTTAAATGCATTCAAATACAAACAATTTCCCATGTCTGATACCAACCATTTCATCCTCATCATCATAAGCCAAGCAGTCATAGAGGAGTTTCCTTCTTTAATGGTAAGCCACTAGGTCGTGTCGGTCGCTTAGCTGGTAGCGATGATGATGGTGTGTTCCCATTTGGTGTACGTCCTTCATGATAATTATCGACAGTGTCAGCCAGTTTGTTAAAATATCCATTAATGCTGACATTCTTTGTCATGGAGAAGTTTGGATTGGTGACTATGCCATTGCGTTTGCGACGAGCTTCTGGTGACTTTATGGCCAGTGCCGCTGAACCCATGACCAATGGACTGACATGTGCTGGGACATCCTGCTGTATTCCCTTCCGATGTGACTCCATTTTGCCTGCATTCTGTCCCGGCAGGTGACCTGCACAGTCTGACTGTCTTTGCCATATTGGCTCATCTATTGACTCGTATATATTGTTTGTGGAGCCTTCTACACTGACCGGGTTAGATATGATCCTAACAGGCTCATTGTAGCAGTCAGCTCGATGAGGGCTAGTTATTCCCATTGGTGACTGCATGTCGGGTGTCAAACGAATGTTATTACCTTGAATTTCACTCAGTGGAGACCCACCCGGTGAAGGGCTGTGAGGCTCGCCGACGGGAGATAGCACTTTACTTAGTGGCCGGTTACGGTTTTTAGACATTGAACACTGCTGTAGTTGCTGGGTAAACGTCATACCACCAGAGCCACTGATTTCCATGTGACCACTGCTACATGAGCTCTGGTTGGTCGAGTTGGTGTGCATCGAGTTTGTTTGATTGCTAGAGGATTTATTTGAGTGGTTTGACAAAGATTTCTTTCTATCTAAAGTTGAGCCAGGTGATTCCGATGGAGAATTGTTACCATGGATATGTCCATTGGCTATTGCCATGGCACTGGCCAAGGCCTGGCTTGGATTTCTTGCTATTACAGCATGTTGCCTGTCATTGTTGGCCACATTAGAATGCTTATGCGCATGTGGGGCTGGATTTGGGATGGGTTTGGTGTTTGTACCAGAAGACACAGCAGCGCCCCCTCCACTACGTCTTCCGTTTACCCCGTTTAAAGGCTGGGCGCCATACTCCTCAAGCAACTTAACAACCTTCTGATGGCCACCCTTCAGTGCAACACGGGTTGCTGTACGCCCAAATTGATCAGCATGATTTGGGTTGGCATGAAACTGTAGCAGGACCTGGACCACCTCCTCATGACCCTCCTGTGCAGCAATGCACAGAGCTGTCGCTCCTTGGTTACAAGTGTGGTCAACCATGGCTCCATGCTCCAAAAGCAGTCTGACTATGTTGGCGTGGCCCTGCCAGGCAGCAGACTGAAGTGCGGTCCTCCTGTCATTGTCTATAGCATTCACATCACTGTTATGTTGTAGCAGCAGTTCAGCCATTTCATAATGACCCTGCCATGCAGCGACATGTAGTGGAGTTCTCCCTTCCAAGTCACAACCTTCCACATCAGCCATGTTCTCTAATAAGAATGCTGCCATCGGAACGTGGTTCTCCAATGACAACACATACAGCGTTGATCTACCATCAGCATCTTTGTAATTAACATCAGCACAGTTACAGATCAGGTACTGGACAACATCTTTGTGTCCCTCAAGAGCAGCTACTCGCAGTGAAGTCTTGCCATCATGGGCTCGGGCTTCTATTGGTGAACCATACTCAAGTAATGTGGACACTACGGGTAGATGGCCTTCCTGTGCAGCCAGCAACATTGGAATTCGACCATCATTATCAACTTCAGTAATCCTGGCTCCAGACTCTATCAAGAGGTCTACAACCTATGAATAACAAAAACCAAAACAAATTATATGGTGCAGGATAGGGTTGAGATTTACAATTATGCATATGCTACCAGTTACACATGGATACATATAATTTAACACAACAAAAACTTTACAGAAGTAGGTAAAGTATTCTATAATGGCATCAAGTATAATGCAAATACTATAATGTTATATTACAAACTGACTACTGATTTGTTTCAGCACAGAACCCCTGAGCCTCCAATATTGTAAAAAAACATAAGAAGCCACACCTGGACAGCTGATAAACTGCACCAGATGGGAGACAACAGCAAATTTTGATAGTGACTCAACATCCTACTAACTTAAGGTATACATTATATTCAAACCGGCTCATTCTGCCTTTAAGTAGTCTCTGTAGATGAATTGAGCTAAAATGTTCCACTCACATATTAGAATGAATGTTTAAAAAACATTAAGTACATATTCTTCAAAATTTCTACTTCATATTTACGTTTTATCACCATGTACGAACAGACCTTAAATAACAGACAGTAATAGTAATGTAACATTGTTTGGACAAATTTAGATGCCTTATCAGATGACAGACAACAAAACAGGATGTCATTTCCAATGAGATATTTAGTTGATAATTGGCAAATTGTATGTAATTAACAAAGTTAAACATCTTGTGTGAAATGTTAATGACCATTCTCTTTTATCAGAATCATCATATAAACTTAGAGTTGATCAGTCTTTGATTAGATATGGCAAAAGGTCAACTACTGCATACCTCTGAACACAAGGCCCTAATATTATGATGTTAAAATGTTATCAGGTATTTGTGTGGCTTTTCTGCCATGACAGACGTAGATCTTATATTACTAAAATTGCCCTCAATTACAAATGGAATGTCATAATGTACAAACACACAGTTTGAGACATTTACATCAATGAAATAACTGGAAAGTCACCCTGGGCTTTTTAATGTCATATAACTAGAAATATGGGAAGAAAAAATCAGATAAAGAAGCAACTTTTCAATATAGATAATGTCAGTAGAATCACAAATATTAATAAACCCAATTAAGCATTTACAGGTTAAAATACGCGCGCGCGCACACACATACAGAGAGAGAGATGGAGAGAGAGAGACACCTGTAGATCTTTATAGTCAACAGTTTATAAAAGTTAGGTTCCTAGTAATCATTATACCAGAGAGAAGCCAAAATAATAGCTGTTAAACTACATGTCATATGACTACCAATGTGACGCATTGACCTTGAGATTAGACTGGCTGAATAGCTGCTTGTGAAAATTTACATACTACATAATAGTGATAGACAAAACCGGTTAGCCACCGGGTGGAAAAATGACCCATCTTGTTAAGGATATCACATCTGAGGTTGTCAAATATAAAGAAATTATGGAACAAGCACACAATCTCATACAATTAGCTCAGTACACATGATGTATTTAAATCATAGCTAAATGGCGTCATCTTTGACAAATGAACGAAGGCTGGTTATCTTAACTGCTTTCCAATTAGGAGCATAATGATAGAAGGTGGCATAAGCAAACGTCATAAAAATCAATATTAATGTTTCAAGAACCATGTAAAGAGGTAGGCGAGAGCTTAACGTCAAACTAAGTGATATAACTAAACACGTTAAAAACTAGATCCTAAAATAATATCCTCACAACATATGAAATAACCTAGTTATAGTCAGACAGTCACAGTACTGACTAGTGTATCCGGAAAATGATGTACAATACTGTGTAGAATGACGCAGACATAGTAAAATATTAAATATACATCATGTATTCAAGAACATTCAACTAAACCATTTTCAAGGGTATTATCTGAAGTTTCTCTGCGATATTAACATTTCAACTCACATTATTGTTTTATATGAGCAACATGAAATCTCGAAATTGAACCCAATCAACCATACCAAACCAAACTATGGCAGTGTGCTCCTTGTAGTGATCGATTAGACCTTCATAGAAATAGCCATGAACAATAAACACAAAAATCATATAGCTGAGCTATATGTTTAAGTAGATAAGTCGAGTTATACGCTACATAAAGCAATAATATATTAGCATACATAAAGCCGTATTTCATAACCACAATATTTTATCATCCATATACTGCACATACTATCAGTACTTGATATTACTGCTCGTGGACAAGGCAAACAGTGAGCCCAGTCTGACTATTCTCCCTCTCGAACCATTCCCGCCACCAGAAACAGGAGTATTAGAAACACACCCAGACATTTTAGAGTCAACAGAATTTTCTTTCATGTACAACTGCGTTTGTGTGAAAGGAGAGAAAGAACAAAACTAATTTTTCTAAGTTAATGGGGTTTAGCAGACAACTGAAATGCAGGCTCTGTGCTGAAATAATAATAATCCACTTACGTTCATCAAAAACCATCTGTGAACAGAAGCAATTTATGTATAAGGGGGTTTGCTGTCTGCGTCTGGTGCGCAGGAATTAATGCGGCTAGAGTTGAATACACACCAAGAACTGCCCACATACATACAGATTGCTTTCATGTTTTTATGGGTTTTCACAGCTATTAAGTCACAGTGAAAAAAGGGATGAAATCATTATAAAGACCTGTTTATTCCACAACTGTACTAACTGGACGTACCAAACAAGACAAAATGCGGACTAAGACATCAGGCATGCAGTAAACAAGAAAAAAACTAGCCAACAGGAGGGCTGTGATTGTCTTCAGAATAAATATAACCTACGTGCTAGTTATATAATGAACACTACATGGCGGGAACAATATGTATTCGATAAGTGTATTATTATTAAAAATAAAGGAACAAATCAGCAGGACTGATACTATGTTACTGAGTACTTACACAGAAGGGACAAAGTATTACAAACCAACACAAAAGCGAAAAGATCTGAACTCGTACTCGATCAAACTATTATAGCCAAACCGGATTTTCCAGTAAATTATAATATCCAATATTACTATATAAATTGTTTTTAAAATCCTCATCAGATGATTATGATAATGCAATATATATTTTATTCCCAGCTTAATGCTATACATGGAAATCAAAACAGTGTAATAATCAAATAAAGCTCATCAAAAATAACTAGGTTTCTCTCACCAGTACATATTAACGTTAAACGACCTATAAAAGACACGTATGGATCGATTAGTCCCCATTCTCACAGATGTAAAGGATCTCTCATTTGCAAAACATCAACAGCTGTTTATGGATTAAAATGGAATAAAGATAACTGTTGGTGGCGAGCAACATCCATCCACTGTTTAAGCTAGTTATGGTCTACCAGCTATTAGTAAAATATTCATGCACAAAGAGGCCAGAAAATTCCCTAACAGCTATTCTCCCTTTGTGGGCTATAAAACGGAACTCGACAGAATACTTTCTACAAAGTAAAGCTTCTCAGTATCATATAATAGTTGAGGATATTTGTTGTGCCATCACACTTCCGGTTTTTATCTGAGTGTCACAGTGACATCATATATGAGGACACAACCAGAAGTGATTACGTTGCCACGACAACCAATTCCCCGGTATTTGCACCAGATGAGTTTTGCTCAAAGCTACCAAGCACGAGAAGGAAGCCGTCCGTATATGATGTCCGACCTTAGAGCTGTAGTCATTCCGTTGCCTTATCTACTACATTCATCGTCTTCAGTTCAGCTATAAAGCAGTGTGTTACTAAGATAACTACGGCAACCATTAGGATTTGGCCTATAGCTAGACCTAGGAAAACCATAACAGTGTAAAGGTTACCTTTTTGACACAATCTTTTAGTGGTGGTCTACTCTATGTACAGCTAATTAAAAATAGCCTCTCTCTCTCTCTCTCTCTCTCTCTCTCTCTCTCTCTCTCTCTATATATATATATATATATATATATATATATATATATAAACCTTTGCAATGACTGTCTGAAGCAGGTTTACTTAGCCCAAAATAGCATGGCTCATTCATCACATCCCCTGCCTCACAATGAATGTGGTCTTGTGGATCTCAAAATTGTCATATTCATCATCGCCATAGCAGTGGTAACCATGGAGATATGATATCGCTGCCTGTAAAATGGGCAATCTACGGTGATCCCTTAATCTAATCTGGCTAACATCCAACAACGTGAATGGCTTATTTACTGATTTTCAAACAAATTGGCCATCATGTTGTATACATCGGGTAAGAAATATCTCTCACACATCCGGGCCATCTTTCTATCTGATATAGCGACACACTGCTAACCAGCCATCGGTTAATGCTATCACCGCATTCATTGATATGGAGGCTCATCTAGCGATGCCACGAGTCTCCTGTCGATGACAGCTTGACTAGTCAATTAAGTAGTATCACGCAGCCAAAGAATGATGTAAAACATCCCAGATCATCATGATCAGCTTTATTTAAAAATATTCTTCATACGACATAGAACAAGAAGAATCTAGTTAAAAAAGGTTGGATAATGGAAAAGAATTTGCAACATTTATAGACCAATATCAGCTGTGTAAAACAATTACACCAATTTTACTTAAACACAGTCACATATAAATTAACAGGCAGGCAGGTAAAGAAGGCAGATGGAGGCAAGTCAATATGTTGTACCTAAATATTGGTAGAGATACTGAGTGATGGTGCAGATGACCACAATTCAGTGAACTGTTCATATTACGATATTAGCATTACTTTCAAATCGTTATTTTCATCACATGTTTGTACAGGGGAAGTATGCTATTATACTTAATTTATTAACATGCTGCCTGGACTGACTGGTGTATCCATAAAATTTTAATTCCAGCTTCTACAGAGAGACAAATATCCTGCTTTCATCTCTAAGTCAGTCATAGAGTCGGTACTAATAATATCAAGGCCTATATGTTATCAATAACGGCATTATAACACACCAGAGCAGATAACACCAACTGATGTTATAAAAAGTATTGTTTGGACAAACCGGATGAAAGTTGAGCCTGATTTGACAAGTATGAATATTGATAATGGTGTATTTCCTGTTAAAATGTCTGTTATATAGCCGCTCCCTCTATTATGAATACAAGAACCACTATTTAATTAATCACACACACACACACGCACGCACACACGCACACACTTAAATAAAATGACCATTAACTCTACCCAGTTCAGCTTATACAAGTATTGTGGATAAATATTGCAGACTAAATAACACCGCCACTAACAGTACAGAGTAGAATTTAAAACATTTACAATCAGATAGCAAATGACTGTTTTTGTTCCAACACAGGTAAACAAAATGCAGATCGATACGACAAAAAAGCTTTACAGATAAAGACATCCATAAAAACAAAGATAAATTCTATAGATGTCTAGAGCAACCGATTGAGACCGTGTTGATAAAAGCTAACTCAGATACAAGCAACAAAACTACCGCCAGCTAATGTCATCATGGCTATAGAATCTACTATTGTAAGTAGAAAAGACTACATTAGCACAGTATGATCAATAATATTAGCACAAGTAGGCTGTTATTCTGACAAGAGACAAATCTCTAACAACAATCTATCAATACAACTAAATATTTTACTAAATGCCCCAGTAGTGAAAAAAATGAGTTACACAAATATATACTGACGGCTATGAGGTCAAGTTACTGTAAATAGAGTTTACTTTACAAGGATAGACATCAGCAGTGTATAAAGACAACACTCAGGGAGGATGTGGTTTGAAGGAAGTGTGATAGCGAAAAGATGGAGTTTGAAGGAAGTGTGATTTCGGATTATAAATCAGAGGAACAAACGACAATATATATTTGCAACAAAGTTGATATAAATAGCTGTCTCAGTTGAGAGAGAGAGAGAGAGTGTGTGTGTGTGTCCCATGCCAATAAGTTGAGAGTGAGAGGGAGAGAGAGAGAGTGGTGTGTAAGGAAAGCCACCACTAGGAACTTGGCTTGTTCAAAATTGTTGGCAAAGCTATGTAAAAAGTGAACCATGCCCTATGGTAATGTATAAGTCAGACATAGGAAGCGCGGATTAATACGGATTTCCTGTCAACTGAGACACAATTGGATACCAGGCTTACGCCCAATAAAAACAAAACCTCAGTGAAAACAACCAGATGGCTCGATTTACTGAGTGACACCTTATAAGTGCACCATTCTCCCCATTAAATCATCAGTACCCAGCATACAGCGGTAGTCCTGGTTTATTATTTCTACCCAGCTGAAGGTGATCTAAACTTATGATGATGATGATGATGATGATGATAATAATAATGTTAATACTGAACAAGCATGGGTGAACAGGGGGCCAGTGAAATAAAGATATCAACACTGCTATAACAGTTAGCTATGGAGATGAGTTAGAGCCATATTGTATCTGGCCTCAGTTCAAGCAACAACATGAAACTTGTACACTCACGGAGTGACATTTGTGTGTTACCGGACAGCCAACTGGTTGTGTTGGAAGTCCATAATTGTATTGTATAAAACTGGAATTAGTATTTGCCTTTTTGGCCAATACTTGTAAAGAAGTCTCTGTTGGCAAAATAATGGGATACCCAGTTATGCATCGTAGTAGATGCCAAAGTAGCTTTGCCTTTACACCCAGCGAGGTTACTCTGAGATGTCAATTACTATGCAGCGGTTAAGATTTGCAGGGACAGCTAAACAGGCCTTTGGCTAGCATGTACTCGCCACAATTATAAACATGCATGATATAGTCCACATTTCTTGAGGAATATGCTAGACTTAGCAAAACCAAGTTTTAATAATCATAGATGAACCTGTTAACAATGACTACAATAACACAGAAACGTCATAATAAGTTGATTATTTATATAATTATGTGTATGATTAAAATGCATTTGCACACAGAACAGTGATCCATTGTAAATGAAGTGCAACACGTATTATATCATTCATTTTATATGAAATTTATCAGGCAGGTGTTGACCATATATAGCTATAAACAAAACATACCTGAAGCAAGGTCTCGGTTTAACAAAAGACGAAAAATGTACACTTCATTTATGTGTGGTCTATAAAACGTTTACTTAGGATGAATGTTACAACAATAGACACCCGACATGTCACCAAGTACTGAGTGAAAAAAACGAGATAACATCAGAGGTAATGAAAATAAACGTGTACATAATGCCAGCCAATATTACTTAATACTATTACATAAACAAATGGGTAATTGTGCAAGCTTTTGTATGAAATATCGCTCCACCCAATCTAAATTAATGAACAATAATCCTTTTTAGTTAAATCATTAAGTTAACAAACAAGAAACGGCTATATTAATTGCAAAAATAGTGAAATAGCTAATTAAGTTAATTAACTAAAAATAACCGATTAATACGTAACAACGAAACATGGTTGTTTTGAATTATGAACAGAAGCCAATAAATCCCTTTGTAATGTAGCTATATTATTAACATAAACAACAATCTGGTATGAATGTTATTACCGGAAATAGTTATGTTGGGGACTTCTATATAAATAAAAGCAGATGTATGCGTGTTTTTGTTTGTTTGTCTATGTGTGTTAGTAAAACAAGAATTTTAAACGGCAGTGAATATGACATTGGTTGACAATGTGATCGTGTCGGCGATGACCACTATGTTTCTCTCATGGTCAGCTCTATGAAAAGAATTTAGTCACCCTCACTTCTAATGGATAAACCAAGAATGTTGTATACCCTGCTGCCTTAAAATTATCTCAAATTGATTGTGATATATTTTACAGCTTTTTATTATATACTTGTAACAAATATAATGCAATGAGAAAGTATAAAGTGAGAAAGCCGTATTTACATTACAAAAATATCTGGTTGTTAATGTCTGGCACAAAGTAGATTTTAACAATCTGTAACATGAATCAACAGCTTCATTTGACTGGAAAAGTAGATTCAAACTGTACAAAGGACAAACAGTACGCACTGTTTTGAACAAAGAACCTGGATGAAGATATGCAAGAGAATACACACAAATAAAAGTCATTTGAAATACAGATTTAACAGTTAGAGTGTACTAGTAAATATTTACAATTTTTCTTTGTTTTACACACACACACATACACACACACAGCTAATATAAAATTTCAGTGTTCTGTTAAAAGATCTTAAACTTATAGAACGAGACAAAAGTTATAGTTGTTGTGTGCGCAAGTTCAGTTGAAATGGCCTATAATTATCCTCTTTCAATACATCAGTGGTGTAAACATTCCCTTGCGTGATAGGAGACTGTAATATCGATCTGTCACTTTGATAAAGAAACCTTCTTAAGTTGATGGATAAGAAGTTTGTTGGATGTCATATTAAATATTGACAGGAAGAAGATCTGATCATAATTCCTTATGGCTGAGCAGGACGAATCATTTTAGAAACAATTTTGACATTAACAAGATTAAGGCTGAATACGATATTTACGTATTTGTTGCTGTTAAAAAAATTCAATTTGCATCTTCCAAATGTCGATTGTGTTAAAATAAATGACCTAAGACATACAGACTTGAGCTAGACGAAGCTTTCTAACGTAACATTGGTAAACTGGTTGACGCTGAGATATGAAAGAAATTTTAGCCAAGCAAATATCACAAGCTATGTGAATTATTCTATATGTTGATTGTACAGCAGTTAGAAACATACCTAAGAAACAGTAGAAACAATTTGGAATGAAAGGAAAACACTCCTCTGTGAAATGTTAAATACGAGAGAAAATATTTGAATACGTATCAATAAATAACTGGCTAAAGTGATTGGGCAAACCTAGTCTAACCTTAAACCAATCCCCTTTTAGCTCTTGTCTAAACTGTTCATTCAGAATAACACTCCCATCCAGAGAGAACAGAGCCGAAAAACCACAAACCGCAGACGAACAACGTAATATTCCAGGTAAGACAAGATCGGAAAATGATCTAGTCCTAAAGAATATTCCATAAGTGTCATTCATATCTGGATGAGAGGTATGATACATCTGATGATACATGGAGTGTTTATATTAGTATTTAGGTCATTTCTGAAGTGGCCTGTTCTGTCACTGATATACTTCAATTGAGAGACGGAGCTCACTTTACCGAGATAATGATCCAACGCTGTCATGTCAACACCCACATTACGCACTACATAAATATACACAGCACTATATTAGCACAAATCACACACACTACCTTTGAGACCAGACAACATTATTTATACAGGTCTGTAGAAAGAGATGTGAAATAAGTCAAAATATAAACACTAATCCGTTTAGTAGCATAGATAGCAAAGTTAATAGCCAATAATATCAGAGACAGTAGTAGATATGTTCCTTGTGCATACCTTAAAATAGCCTCATACAAAATATTGATTGGATAGGTACAGCAGATTCACTGTCACCACAAGGATTATATAAGCTGTGAACATTAAATCTTATTACTGTGACCGTATAAAGCAAGATTTCACTTATTTTAATGCGATTAAATATCTAAAATCAATTAATATAATCGCACCGACATTAGAAAAGCAAAATACGTGAAGAGATATGAAAAAGTCACTCCTTGGTATTATTATGTGATCGCATAGCCATACTGTAATTACATCCATACCACGATAGTGATGCTGTTTGAATATTGCTAGAAAAGCTAACAGGATCTGCAAGGACTAGGTTGTTCAATATACGATGCAATACGATGTGATGTGTGTGTATCTGACAATCTGAGTCTATGAATCTACACATAAACATGAGGCAAAAACATTTTCTGCACACAGACTTTTTCATTTAATATAATACAATATCCAAAGAAGGTACTCTTCTGTTATTTCTTACTATGATATATACAGCTAGATCAAAACTGATACAAATCATGAAATACACTATGGCAGGACATGACGTCAAGTGGAGCTGAAGAAAAGTCATGGATCGCTTTAAATAATACATGGATAACATAAACACATCAGGAATAATCCAACTAGTGGTGCCAATAATGTACCAGAGGCTAATTACTACAAATATCAGAAATAGAGAAATGATGCACGATGCTTGTCTGTTGCACAGCTAAACTTAAATGTGATAAACTGTGATTAGCGAAAGGGCTTCAAACCTGATAACGTCTTTGGCGCATCTGACAAATTTGCTACTAATATTTAAAAATGAGCATTATGTGAAATAATAAAACATAAAAGTATCACTGCCCTGTGTTCTTACTGGACCGTAAATGGTTATTGAGTATTCTGATGCATCACTAAACCCTACACACTCACTATATCGTTAAATAGTCATATGGGTAAAAACCACAATACATTCATGCGTAGTCAACACACACACACACACACACACACACACACACACACACACACACACACACAATGCTTGCTGACGGCCTCCAGTCAATGACCTCAAGTCCTCACATAACCTTATAGTTGGAAGCATAATGCAATAAAATCTATTAACGAAATCTTCAATAATAAGTGTACTGTGATCACATCACTTCTGATGGAAAAATAATAACATTGCATGAACTATAGCTGTCCGCTAGCTGGCTGAGAACGTCTTTACACACCTTTCAGCCGAAAACCATCATATTATAATATAACATACTTAACGTCAATCATTGTAACTTGGCATTTTCCATCCAGCGACAAAGTAATGAACAAAACCAATTAAGTAAGGGTTTCTAATTATTTAAAGGGAGAGAGAGAGAGAGAGAGAGACACACACACACACATACTATTTGTCAGATATATTATTATTATCTTGGCCTAAGGAGTGTTTAATTATCAGGCTTAGCTCGCTACAATGAATACAGGGCATACTGACAGCCTATAATAGTCTATTAGAGAGCTTAGTATTCTAACTTCCTTATGGCCTTGTCTACTCTCACTGACTTGTTAATTAAAACTATCTGTAATTAGATAACTATATGTAATTACAGAAGGCTAATCGGTAGAAAGTATCAATTTTGGCTTTCACCTCCGACTTTGTAAAGGAAATGTTTATTTAATATAATTATCATGTGACAATAAAATGGCAAGTTTTAGATAGCAACAGCTACCACTTGTTAACTATATATATATATATATATATATATATATATATATATATATAATAAATCAAAACCTATACACACTGGTTACAATGACTGTTTCATTTGCTGATTATTTGTTATAAAACATCCCTAAGTGTTAGAACTTAGATCGTCATGTAGATGAGCACATAAAAATATACCGTAACTGGCTTTTATCAGAACTACCGAGGTAAGTCTTGTAAAGAAATCAGCTACTGACTGACTCAACGGGACTGACCAGTGACATATTTGAGTCACACGATGATATAAACATACCAACATATCTGGGTTATATTACTGAGCCACAATTCACACCGTTAGTCAGCCTATGATAAAACAACAGGCCACATAATGAGTAAATGAGACTTAAACTGCTCTGTGGTGCGTCATTATCTGCTACGGTTGGATCATGATTATTTTTGTCACTTGTCAGAAAGGGCTGACCACAGATCTAAATGACAAACATAGACACAATTCTCCGTAACTGATCAATAATGAAGATAAAACAATAACACAAGATGAAATTAACCAATGTCTGGACATTGTGTATTTGACCGTAAACGATAACACTTTAGATATAACCAACTGGTTAGATATGAAGACAATATGAGTCAGCGAGTTTGGTTTGGGTTTTTAGTCTCAGCACTTATCACACGTGGGCTACATAACAATGGAGAGACTCCACGGAGAAACATCACATAAACAGAGATATGAGAGCCAGATTCAAACACACCACCCGGGGTTTTGTAGTGAAATATTCTCACCACTCCATTATCGGAGCGCCACTGAGACAGTGGATTGAGTGTTTGTGTAGCTTCAGTACTGGTCACACGTGGGACATTATACACAGTCCTTAAGGAAACGCCTCACAATCAGAGTAAATACCGGATTTGGAGCCCTGACATAGATGTATACAGTGCAGGCAGAATTACGATATACAATAAGGCCTATCCTTTCCTAATATAACCAACCATCTAGTTGTCCACAGACTGACGACATAAGCCGAATGAAAGTAATGACCAATAGATCATTAAAGAAAACCAATCTAGATGGGAGCTAACCAGATTCTTGGAAAGATGGTGCCAGACAAAGCACCACTCCACTCTCAGAATCATAATGGCTAACATTCACTTAATCATTCTTCAGGTATACACGTTGCTGGTTACATAGAAATACACATACTTTATTATACAGCCTCCATATAATAGAGCATCCAGACCAATAAAAGTGCGTGAAAATTGAAGGTTCAAGACAGCGTTGGTGGACTAACTGTTGGCCAAACAGTACAAATTATGTCCAGCAACATCAAAGCTGATATATCAAATACAGATTATTGGTCTGTACGTCACTGACTTGGGATTTGGAATGAAAAACTGTCTGAATCATAAATGCGCATGCAAAGACGAACAATAACTAGCTAACGTAATAACGTACATTTGAGCAAATGAATGCATGCACGCGTGCACGCGGTGTAATTAGACAGCATACAATCAAAACTACTGGTGTTGTTCCAGTGCTATAAGCGACTGTCCTTGTATCATCGATCTAACAACAATCAGTAACAATGGCATATTCACAGCTCGTGAAATGTGCACCAACCAGATATTACAAGGAAAAAGAAACATCAACATTATTCGGCGTATTTACAGCCAAGAAAAACGCCAAGTGTTTTGTTCCGCTACGAGCAGAACTAATGGCAATTATACTGATCACGCAGTACAGGCCAATTACCACAGACACATTACAAAGTCCTAGCTTTTTATTGCTAACTAGGGAACTATAGATGTGGCGGAGGATCAAGGAACTAACCATAAACCACCCCAGATTAAATGGGTGCAAACTGATCATATTTGAAATTATGCCAGTCATTGGCGTACATTTATTCCCAAACATATGAATTGTGAAGATAATGAGAACACTCAATTTGTCAGTCGGCAACACAGACCCATATCTAAGTATCTGCACACGTACTGACTTGTGGAGAAGTTATTACCAAAATTTGACCAGTGTATTCCACAATTTAAATTTAGCTTAAAGTCGTAAACCATTCAGCACAAAAACCCACAACATTTTCACTAGAGTAAGTCCGGGGACAAACGAGTCTGCTAAGAAATCCTGTGTACTAGTGGCAGATGTGTTGTGTTAACTAGACAGCAACATTTGTCTAGTGATATCATAAAAAAGAAGTGTTTATAGGTCAGACCCATCTCCTGCAGGTTTCTCTCGGTGATCAAGAGTCATTAGTCTAAAACTGAAGATGCTGTACAGATGATGAGTGGACCAGGTGGCAGAATGGCTGCTACAACACTTGGGGGGGGAGGTGTAAACCTTCAGTTCACCCCACTTGTGCACACCGTTATTAGGCGATGTACGGCAAAAAAACCTTCCCAAACAACAACAAATCGGACATAGCTATAGTATTACTGTAAATTCTGACACACACACACACATATATTTCATCATCTATCACCCTATCAGAGCCTGCTATGGTTACGGCTGTAACAGAATAAAAATTTATGTAGAAGCTTTGCTTCCTGCGTTACCACTGTGAAGGATTGATTAAAGCGACACCTGTTAGTACACATTTACAAAAACTTTCACGAATACACCACCACACTAGTTCATTATAAACTCCACCACACTGGTTCATTATAAACGCCATGTTAATTTCATGTCCTGGATCTGGTACCACATCAAGTCAAGTTTTGCCAATAAAGAACAATGCCACTGGCAAGCTCCCATCTCAAAACAAAACATGGTCAGAGGGGAATATTACAAACAACCGGGCATTTACAGTAACATCTGTGTCATGTTCACAGATATACCAAATGAAGACAACAATCACACAGAAACACAAATACTTAAGAAAACAAGAAGCAATTTCATATGAGCAAATGTGTCAAAGGCTAAACACCTTTAATCGTTACATTCGTCACCAGCATAGAAGTTTACAAACACAATTGTTCTACTACTTTTGCTGTGTACAAGTACGTATGTAAAAGAATTGTACCATTTACCTAAAACATATATAAAAACGTTCCACATAAAAAATCTCTGCCCCTACAGGCTGATGCGGCATTAGAAATTCAAGTTAAAACGATTTCTGGTTGTTAAAGGCGTCTTACATGTGTAGGAGCGTTTACTGATAAATGACCCATAACTGCCGCGAACCAAAACGCAGTGTGTTTTTTTAACCGGCACATCCACCTCCTACAAACTAGTCAAGTCTATTTAAGATTAATTGGACACGATGCTTCACAAATGTCGTATACTGGGATGGATTTCATGGAAATGGTGTCGCATGACGAAATAAGATTTGGAGGAATAAATACGTGATCCTTCAGCTAAACATAACAGACATTAAAGAGAAGGAATAATTTATTCTGTCTGAAATAATGCACTAATTACTAGCTGATGTGTAGGATCACTGAAAGATCTAAAGAACGATTTAAAAAAAACACCTGAATCTTGTAGTAAATGTATTACGAAACAACAACATATAACCACAGGCTATATAATCATACTTGAAATATTTTGTTATATGAGTCTAGAAAATTCTACTGATGACAATCACTGAAGCTTTATCACTTGACATCATAAACGTTATACAAAAGAGAGTTCACTTCCGTACATCGAGATTTCGAAAAAGACAGTGTCCTCTGGCTACATAACATCACACCAACCTAGGCTTTAAAATATTGGTTGTATATTATTGAAACACTCGACTCTTTGTCAAATTTATTTTCAGTTCACAGTCTTGCATATAGAGACCGGACTTGTTATCTTTTTTTATTCATATAACAGTTCAGCCAGATAATTTTGTGGAACTGAAGGATTTAGATGGACAGCCTTCGAACACATCTGGCCTCTCTCACAATCAAACCTGATATAATGACAGTAAAATGTAAGAACAAAACTGCTACTTCAGATCCAGTAACCGAGTCCTGAGGCACTGAACGTTCAGGAAATAGAAAAGGTTACACGTTTTAGCACATACTAGGTGTTCTATGGTGAGATTAGTACAGATGTTGTAAATATGTCATTTTCTAAAATAAAACATAAAAAAGAACCATAATATAACATTTAATAACACTTTATCTATTTATTTAATTATGAATATGTTTTACAATCTATTATCCAGTACTGCCAAACAAGGAACGCTAGACTTAGTACTAGCTAGCCTCCTTGATATAAGGACGTAAACAATACAACACCAACATAAACCACCTTGGGGCATACAGCTGCTAGCAGCTGCCAACTGCAGGTGTATAAACTACAGAAACCTACCCCATCCATCAAGGAAATCTGCTTCTACCGTAAAAAGTCTATCACTGAGTTTTATGTCTCTATATTAGTTATTTTTTACCCAATAAAAGTAATGGCATTAATATAAATGGGATCTATACAATGGAAACACTACGACCACCAAGAACATTTTAGCCTAAGAAAGATTATCTACAGAAGAGCAAGTCTATTTTCAGTTACACACTCATCTTTCGCCACCACGTTCACATCTGTCTTCCCTAAAGCAATGAGTCAGCAGAGGATTATGGCTTGAGTCAGTGTATATATTCTTATAGTAACGAGATATAATGTTACTCGGAAGATACTAGGCCTGGTTCCCATCAGTGGCTCTCAGTCTTAATGGCTAAACTGGCAAAGAACACAATACTTCAGGTGAGAGACATATTCTGGCTAGTACTGAGCACTAGTCAGTCAGTGGAACAGGTTATCTATCTACCATCAAGTACAGTTATTCAATCAATAATATGCGATTTCTCCTTGCTATAACCAACCGTGAAATCAGAATCCATAGAACCATTGTATCATGTTGCAATCACACGTGTGTCTGGGTCTTGTTGCAGTGGTTAAAAAAACGCACTGACACATAGTTGTATTACAAATCATATATACATCCTCTTGAAAATTATCCACGGGAATTAATCCAGAAGTGTGCTTGAATATGGGCCCACACAATTTATTATCCAGTATATTACCGTCACTCAAAGCTAATGAGCTATCATCAGAAGAAAAAAAACCCCTCAGTACCACAGTACTAGTTTGTCCAGCTGGACAGAACATCACCATAGCAGCTGTGTCTATTACACACGCTGATAGCTGTGTTTGAAACTATAAATAGCACAGTTTAAGCAAGATGTTTGCTTCTACCCGACATAATATGCTAAAGCACTTCCATGCAATTGCTCTCCTCAAGTTCCCCCAGGACCAAAACCAACCAAGCTGCAGTAATCCTTGTTATATAGGATATGATAACGAGGCGTTAGGTAGCGCTCTAGGTAGCTAGCTAGTATTAGTAGTTCACGTTCTCTGAACAAGGATTTGCCTGAAATCAGAGCTATACCTCTACAGTAATACATTATACAGCGGTGTTTTTAACATTGACAAGCAGTCTTTGGTGCTCTTCATTATACCCAGACACAACATTTCAGCTGGTGTGAACAAGACGAAAAATCCTTTAATAACCCAAATTAAAAGTTTAAATCCATAAACAACTTCATTGTCTATGCTAAGCCACATGTCTAGTATTTACACTTCTGCCAAACATGTTATAATGGATTTGAACAGCATGGGCGGAGTCCCTAATGGCATTAACTTGAATCGGGGCAACTAATTATGAAACACAAGCTGATGCTGTCAGAAGGCCTCTGGTGCTGTGATACTTAATAAATATAAATTACAGGTAAGAGTCTATTCAGAAGTATAGATAATAGGGATGTTGGGAAGAATACATGCCACTTCAAAAACAGTGGACAGGAAGAAACATGTCTTACCCCAATTTCCCTACATTCATCCCTTCCTATAAATGCACTATAGGGTTCCCTTCCCCTCCCTATCCAGATTTTACTCTACCACACTCTCCAACATAAAACGTTAGTTCTCTCACCGTGTAATATATCTAGAACAATCAACATTTTCAACAAGAGGTGTCACAACCTATAATGAACCCATTAATATGTATTCAATACCACACTCACCACAGGTGTTACAAGCAGGTTTCATAATTTGGAACATTCGCAAAAACTTGATGAACAAGTTCACTTGGCTTAAAAACGTATTCCCAGCCAAGAATAAAACATTCAAAGTAGGAAGTACATAATTAACAACATGCCAGGAAGGAAGGCTCTGGCAAATAGTAGAGAGCCAATGGTTAAATGAAGTGTTACCACCACTTATGTATTCTTACACCAGATTCTAGAACCATACAGATTATAGAATCAATAGCGCAACACACACGCGCTGGTTACCAACAAGGCAGCGTATGACTACCGGTATACTTTCAAGAGAATATACTGGTATATTTATTGCTGTATTACCATTGTCACCAAAGACCAGGTTCCTGCTGAGAATCCAGGGCAATAACAACAGCAGTATTCATAATGTACCGTGTTTTCTAGTCTCCTAGTACCATGCACCGGGTACTTGGATGACACCATATGCCCACAACTTCTGCGTATCAGATATAGGCGACACTTATACGCAGTATGGTTTGACAATTCCTGTGTACGGTTTAAAGAAAGGTTACCGAGGTATAATAACAACTAAACAGGCTCAGCCTCATAGCGATGGGATTTCTCTGTGGCATCACTTTCCCATAGCCTTTACAATCTCTTCCTGTAGGACATTCACATGGCAACTTGGTTCTCACAATAACCACTAAACATCTGTAGTACACGCTTCGGTTCGGGGCAGGGGGCGTTATAACATCAGTACTAAATGCATCACCTCCGTATAAGTTCACTTCTTGCATAATGTCAAATCAACGTGGAGGTCTGTCTGCGGCTGATTACGGCTGCAATCTTTAAGGCTGGTACGTTTTCGATAATCGCACAGCCTACTCTGTTAACAATCAGCAGCTGCTGTAACAACATACATCATTTCCATCTCACTGGTTTTGACAATCAGCTATGAACTACAGAGAGACAAGTGATTACTAATTTTTTGTTCAATGCCAAAAATACTATCCAACAGTGGCTATGTGTAAAAAATGATACCTGCTGTATCATAAAGATTAGACATCATGGGGCAAACTTTATTTTGTTTGCCTAGTTAATCACAAACATCAAGGTACCAGGAGATGTGGACTGAACGTTATTTGACATACATAACACATTCTGCCCACCCAGAACTGATAGGGAAAGATGGCACTAACTAGGCAGAACAACCCCAGACACAAGAAATCCGTATTGGAACAGAACAGTCTCGTAAGACCTGCACCAGGTTGTAAGGTGGTGACTGCTTCAGCTTACTGGATTGTTCTTCCGGCCCTCTCAATATCAACAGCCTATAGCAGATAAGGGAGTGAAACCTGATCAAATGAATTTCATTACATTCACCTGGTAATGCTTTACAGCCGAGTCCAGGGTACACTATATTCAATTTCCAACGCTAAGAGGATATCCCCCACCACCGCAGTCGCTATCCTGAAAGCTTGTCCGGAGAAAAAAAACTTAGCCCACTTTTCCTACAGACTGTTCCGACTGTTTGTTTATATGTGTTGCAACGCTAACAAATAACTATGTACAGGGAAACCTACCCCACACCAGCAAACACGAAGTACACTGTAGAGTACCGTCATTCATATAATATTTAGAGTCATTTAGCAATAGCAGCTTCATATTAAACAAAAAGTCACAGTATAATTATTATAGTGCTGTTCAACACACAGCTTCCTCGAAATTGATAAATTTAGCAAACTTATCAAGGTAAACAAAATAAATGAAAATCAATTTAGTGTTTTACTGGTTTGAAAAGACACAGAAATTACTGACTAAAATATAGTGATGGTGCTACTATTATCGCACTATTCAAATAAACATCTGACCGAATGATCTATTTTTGCTCTGATCCAAATCTAAAATGAAGACAATTAGAAGCAGTCATCCCATTAGATATTTCTGTGCACAAATGACATACAATATAAATAAGATGCTATGGTATCATTCTACTATTTCTAGCTCCTCTTCGGTTCATCATACAGACAGTATTGTCAGCAAGAATCAGTCTTACCAACACCTTACAACTAAAGGTTGCCAAGTCATATTTATCAACACAATTCTTCACAGTTAAGACCTCTCCGATCCAGTCTCAAAGATTATCATAAAGGGATCTCAGAGCTACCCATGATTATGAAATGATGGTTTTGTTCAGCCCTGATGTCGTATGGTAAATGTGGCTGAAAAGTTACGTCCTGGAGAAATGAGAAAATCAGGCCAAATGCTTTTTATTGATGGATGAAACATCCCATGAACAAAGACAGCATTGGGATTTGATCCCAGGATCTGGTGGTTTACAGTACAGTGTACCTGCACCAAAGGAATATATTATTATTATACTTATATACCAGAGAGTTAACCTGTTTCATGCCAGTAAATTGGTGAATATTATTAATATGTTGTTTCCTATGAGGTTACTGAGATCCAAGTTATAACAAAATGATCACACACACACACTGTTAAACACATACATACAATAACACAATGTTTTGTTTACCACATATTAAAACATAATAACCCCTGCCATACCAAAATATTTCAGATTATGCTGAAACAAACAATGTAGTATTTACTATGAACTAACTCACCTCTTTATGCCCTTCGAATGCAGCCATGTGCAATGGTGTCCATCCTGCATTATCTCGGTGCATCTCATCTAGTCCTCTGTCTAGCAGCTGTCTGACAACTTCAGCACTGCCCTGCTGGGCCGCTATACACAACACAGTCCTACCATCGGTGTCAATGGCATCTACAGCTGCACCCCAGAAGAGTAACTGGTTCACAACGGCTCCATGCCCCATAGAGGCTGCAGCTTGAAGAGGTGTGCGTCCATTCACATCACAGTGATCTACGTCAGCATCACATTCCAGAAGCAGTTCACAAACATTCTGGTGACCTTCGTATGCAGCAACCAGCAGAGGGGTCATGCCATCTTTATCTTGATGGTCAACCTCAGCTCCTCGTTCCAGTAGCAAGCTGACAACTTCTGAATGACCACGACTAGCTGGTATACACAGTGCTGCAACAGATAGAGCTGTGCGTCCATCAATATCCTCCTGATTTATGTCAGCATTGTGGTTGAGAAGATGCTCAACGATCTCCTTGTGGCCCATGTATGCTGCTGCTATCAGTGCAGTTCGACCCTCATTGTCAATCTTGTTCACTTCGGCATCGTGCTCCAGCAGTTTGATGACAATGTCTTCGTGGCCACCCCATGCAGCAGCCCTAAGTGCAGTTCGCTGATCACTGTCTGCATGATCAACTTCTGCACCAGCATCCAGAAGGAGCTCTACCACATCGGTATGACCACCCCAGGCTGCTGATCTCAAGGCTGTCCAACCATCATGATCTTCGTGATCCACTATTGCACCTTCTTTCAGGAGGACGGCCACAACCTCAGTATGACCTTGCCGGGCTGCCAAATTCAGAGCTGTCTGGCCAGATTTGTCCACAGCCTCCAGGTCTACACGTTTGGCAAGCAATTCATTGACTAGTTTAAGGTTACCCTGATAGGCAGCGCTGCACAGCATAGTACGACCATTACTGTCAACCTCTTCTAGAGCTTCTACTGCATGAGTCACAGCACTTGTTGAGGCCTCCTCAATGTGATCATTGACATCCAAGGTAATGACCGCTGGATCGTCTGGCGAAATGGGCTTAGCTCCAGCCTTCAACAGCAACTTAAGGGCAGACTGCTCCTTGGGCAATCCAGCAGATAGGCTCTCCTCAACATCTGCACCTGACTGGATCAGCCACAATGCTAAGTGGTCACTGTCCAGTGTCTCAAGTAGGTTACTCTTTGCTAGGTGCAGAGCGAAGTCTTGTATCTCAAGAGGAGTTAGGCTAGGTGCATGCATTGTAAAACTCATTGCTAACATACCATGACCCTCTGCTGCAGCACATAAATACTTCTGAGTACAGTGCTTAACGTCCAAGAGCCACTCTGCAAAACTGTGATGAAAAAGAATCTTTGTACCATCCTTGCCAATTATAAGTATTTTCGTTAACAGGTCAAGTCTCTTTTTGAACTCATCAAAAGAAAGGGAGGTGTTTCTTGTATAAGCACAACTATATAATTCCATTTCTGTCAGTGGACGTCGTGCAGCAAGGATCACATTAAGAATTGGCTGAACCTTTGAGAACTGTTTTCTGACAAAGAGCCGCTGGCAAAGCCACAGGTATAGGCCATTTAGTGTTCCAGGTATTTCACGGATCTCCCTCAGCAGGATGAAATTTTCTGCAACACCATCTAGTACCTTTTCCAAATAGAGGAAACAGCCATTGCTCTTGATGTGCAGTTGGTTTAGCATCTCTGCTGTCTCACGGCTAAGATGCTGACGCAGTTCCTCTTCCTGATCTAGTCGACAAAGGATGTACTGCTGAACATCACGAACAACATGTGACTTGCGTAGATCATCCAAGCTTATCTTTCTGAATCCTGTGAACATCCTTGTTACTGATTTGCTTTGTTTGCGTGCAGAGCAGATGAGAAAGAGCCATTGTGGGAAGTGCTGGTGGTTGTTGGATAGCAATTCAGCAATTGTTCTACTCACCACAGTCTTCTCACTGATTGACTTAAAGTATGATTCATCTATGGAATCGACCAGCAAGAAGTAGCTGTCTTTGGGAGGAGGAAGCATCGACAGTGGTTCCAGAACACCCTTTCTGAAGGCAAGATCAGGATTCTTCTCACAGTTTGCTGGATCCAAAACCTGCTGAACCGCATCCTTCTGGAGGTACTCTGCAAACCCTGGCACCAAAGATGACTTGTTGAGTTGTTCGACCACGCAGTGGATGAAGTTCGTAATGGAGAGGGTCTCTATATCATGTGCCTGACAAAAGTAGTAGGCAAGCACCTTCTTGCCGAGGGAAAGCTGCTTCCCATGTGTTGCTGTTGGCCATACAATCTCACAACATAGTGCAGTCTTTCCACAGCCAGGTCCACCCATGATGAGGGCACCACATGTCTTAGCTGCTGAACGATTATCTAAGCAGTGGCTCACCTTGCTGAATGCCCATTCACGGCAATAAAACCGTTTTCCCTGGAGCAGACTAGAAGTCATGGTCTCAATTCTTACCACCAGACTCTAACAAGTCCAATATGTTACATATGAAATGTGTTAAGTATCCTATCAAAAGAAGGTTATCATCATTTAAGCTTCACCAGCAAACACCAAATCTGAAGAAAGAAAACAACAAACAATTAATAGTTTTGATTAACTAATACATTTAATATATGTCAACAGTAATACAATGTGAATATTTTTTAATTATATCACAACTGGCTGTTCTTTAAATCTATAGCATCTTAACATAATGCTTATAACAAAGGAAAGGAATTTAACAAACAAGGGAACACTATCCACACACACACACACAGTTCAACTAAAATTGAGAAAGACGAGACTAGTGTAATTGACAGTAATGTTATGGATTTCAGCAGATAATTCAAAGTAACCCATATTAGAACATATGCATGTATTTAGGCTAAAATTTATACAATAAAACACATATCAGACATGATGTCAATTCCATATCTATTTTTACCTACTCCAATCACTGATTGGGGTAAGTACTCAGAGTACCTACTCCAAGTAGTTTATATTCCAAGTAGGATTGTCATGGAAGAAATATTTCTGAATTAAAAGGTAAATTAATTTGTTGATTTAATTCCAAATTTATCAATTCTAATTCCATTATTTTAAATAAACAATTCCAAAATTGAATTGACAGATATTTACATATTTTGGTCATATCACAAGAAAAACATGTCTTATACAGGGCATGCAGGGCTGATGAACTAACTCTGATGAACTGAATTCACAAATACATTTATAAGTCAAACATGCATGGACTGCAGAATCATGGATACATTTATTTATGTAAAATTTGTGATCCAGCAGCATCTCAAAACCATATTTGTTAGTAACCATTCCAAATATAGCACTATGTGAAGTGTATGGATATTAAACCAACATATTACCATCTGTCAAGGGTCTGCTAAATGTGGAACAATTGTCTATGTCAACACAATATTGAGCTTAATTCTGAATTAACAAGACCATTTACCAAAATAGTCACCCAAACTTGATTACTGAAATGTGCACATATATGGAATTTACTGGTATACCAAATACAAACAAAGCAGACTTGGCAGCTTCTTGTGTTTCAGAAGAACAAGCTTTTCCCACTAATTAAAGAAATTGCTAGAACCAGCTGATTTCTTGCAATAGCATGTACTCCCATAATTACTAATAGGCAACTGTAATTACTAAAATCATATCAGTGGAATTGTTTTATGTTTAAGGTAGCATCTTGTCTCTCCAAGAAAATTATTTAAATTTTTACTGGAGTGCTAAATTATTTACAAATCAGTAAGGTCTAGTCATAACTATTTGAATCTAAAGTAACCGAAGTGATGCTGTTATATGTTTTACGGAATAAAATTGATTGACAACTATGAATGATCAAATGGGGTGTAATTACTAATGTGAAAGACAATTAGTTAATTTTGGGCTGGACTGTTCAATTATCTATACATGTGTGGGTCCCTTTTACCTGTATAAAGCTTACATCATTTCTGTAAGCTCACATTTAAACATTTCATACTAAATATTAAGACACACAACCTACATCTCATCTCTCTACACTGTATTAATTTCTTTATAATATAACTTTATATCCACTGATATACTAAATATTTTCACAACCTAGAATGAATCTGATGTCTTCTAGGAGAAACCTGACTCAAAATGGCGTATCTCTCTAATATTTGATTATATTTTAAATTGTAAGTGACATATTCTTTTACTCTAACAAGCAGACAGAAATCCTACACTTCATCTTACGTCAATCTGTTAATATTACATTATCCTGCAAGCTGAACTACAAACATTTTCTGCATTACACAAATATGAATCTGATTTTAATCCAATAGGATTGATTTTGTGATATGCAGTGAATACAACTGGTTGACAGTACTTCTTAGTAATTATTGACAGTACTTTCATCACAAGACACAATATAATGTTCACAATACCGGTCTAGACAGTTATCTTGGAAATGTCTGAGGACAAACTGCTTCAGACAAGAAAGGGGCTAGGCCTACTGTCATATCTGTGTGTTGCTTATAACATTATAGTGAAGGCAAACAAAAGGTCAAATAACCAGACTGATTGCAATAAAATTATGTCTGATTCAAGTGTGTACATGGCCAAGGAAATATTTACTATGTACACGTGAAACATTTCAGCACCTTTATTTAAAGGCTGTTGCAAAAGTGTACCACAGAAAAGACAGCCATTTTTACATGTTATGGTATATTATAATCTCAGTGTTTCATCCAAATAAATCAGAATATATGTTGTATTTATATATTTTAAACATAGCATCAGACTTTACATCAATTGATCTATGGCAACCAATTAACCAGATTCGGGTTTTAAAAAGGCATACGGTAGAACACTAATAACAACATGCAATAATTCAGTCTGAAATAAATATGTCCATGCAGAAATGGTGACCAGCAGCTGTCACAGACAGAGAAAATGTACAATTAAACAAGATGCTATATAGCAGACTGCCAGTAAGTTAACACACTGCTGTATAGATCTAATATCCTGACTGACAACAATACACTAACAGCGTTAAAGAATGTAATAGCTGCCACTATCACATCATTACCTTTCGTCAAGATAGCATTGTATAACAAGAACTTCAATTAATCACTTCAGTTATATCGGATTGTATGCTAGATCAGTAAACCAAATAAATAATTAGTCCAGTCTCATAAAACTATATTTATTTTTAGCTAGGATACTAAGAATAGAGAACCTGGGTATCCAGATAGATATAATAACACCACATGTGTATTACATTTCAGGGATAGTAACAAATAAAATCATATGTTATCATTAGTATTTCTCTTACAGAGAGAATTAGAAATACTTTAAAAATTCACTCATAGTAATTAAAAAAAAGAGAAGGATAATATCTACCTCCTAATGCAAGATGTTGTATAAATCATTTCCAAATCCCCAACTGCCTGTTAAAGTGTTATGGTGAGGAAAAGCACAAAATTCCTTTCTGTACAGCAAAATATTAGTTGTGGGTCACATATATACACTCATATAAAAACTTTCAGCTGACAAACATCAAACTCTGTGACATAAGGACATAATCAGTGTGATATTTAGTACACCCTGTTGATAGTTTGTGAGGAACAAAGTCTGTGCAATACAGAGCTGTCTAGAATTCATAACAGATAATTGTGTGCCACCTACCGGCTGGTACATCAAACATTGTCACTTGACAGACTCTTCAACTGCACCCTGCATTAGTTCTATGAATTTCTCATCACCGGATGATCATTAGAGATTTTTAAATGTACTAATTGAGTTTTTTGTAGGTTCAACAAATGCCTAGTAAATACAGACACAGTATTCAATAAAGCACTCTGTTCATGAAAACATTCTCAGGCTGTTTGAAGAATGTTTACAGGCTAACTTGTTACCCATCCCTGAATAACAACACAGACACCAGTGATAAAGCTCTGAATGGGAAAAGGTCAGACTCTAAGTCTAAATGCTGAAATAGTCTCCAGATAACAAAATCCTACCAAACATCAGAAGCAAGGCTACAGGCCTGTTTTGTTGTAGGCAGGATAGGATCTCTAGCCTGTTACACAGCCTGGCTACCATGTACTCAGCCATTACCAACAGTTCAAACTACTCCACCGCATCTGGCACAAAATACATCTGACCCAGTTTTGATGTCTCAACATTTCACAAGTCTGTTTTATTTCCTCTGATAAGGACAATCAGCAATATTGTGCTAGCATGCCACAAATCACATTTATATAAAGCCTCAGACATTTAACACCAAACAAAATCTCCAGTTTTCTATACTTTAAAGTTTAATGAGTCTATGGAAAATCAGTAGATAAACATGTATTTATAGACAACACTGATAAACTGCACCTGTCCAAATGCATACTTAACAGTGGATTTCTCTAGACAAATGCGAGCCATATCTGATTTATTCAGTTATCAAATTCAAGCTTATTTTGACAGTACTTAACTAGAAAACATTGTCATAAAGGCTTACTGAATCAGGAACAAAAATTAAAAATGATAATGGAAGCATTATCCACAGGTTAACCACATGAGATTAACATAACACTGGGAATGAGCAGCAGAGTATAAGCCAGCAAGAAAATTTCTCAAACTGTATCACTATACTTTAAATAAGAATTTCAATATGGAGGCAATATTTTCCCTCATGAAATTATTTTGTGCTACCACCACCGGTAATTGCCATCAGAAATTTCACCCATTTAACATTTAGTTACCTCATACATGTCTTTAATTCCAGTTTCAAAACATCAAGATTTTTTAATTAACTGAATTAATGTTCAAATCCTATAAAAATATGTTTAGTGTGTGTGTTTGTAAAAGAACAATAAACAATTAGCTACTACTAGCATAAAACTATACTAGAAAATGCAACTGGTTCAATTTTTCATTAAAAAGGGAAATACAGAATCTGCAGAACTTTATTATACTGGTTACACAAAATATTAAGAAAGAAAAACTCCCCTACATAAACTTTAATATTAAACTAAAAAAACTTAGGTCTTTTATTCCATGTACCTGTCAACCAATTTCTATTATTGATAGATAATCTTTGACTATCTGTCTATATAATGATTAAGGATGACTACAAATTTCATTGACATGCGACATTATCTTAAGATATGGCATCAGTGAAATGTTCTAACATGAGTTCAACTATACCTCAACGTAAATAAAACTTATGGTTGTCATGCAGTGGAATTTGTACCAGGAAAAATATACACATAAAAATGCTGACAGACACAGCAAAAAAGGCATTCTCGTTAGTAATATAACAATCAGCTAAAGTTATCTATGACCACTCAGTTATCAAAATGTAAAAGGAGACACATTTATTTCTTACAAATATAATATTATACATAACAAACATAAACTGTTCATGTAATTAAGTTGTAACATTCTACATACCCCCATCCACAATAATGTTTGGATAAGGGAATGTTAACAAGTTTCAAAATAGGGCACATTGCACACATATCTAAATAACACTAGCAACTTCACCTAATCATAGCTAAAAAGATTACGTTACATATTTGTAAAGCAAAACTATCAATGTGATGGTCTAACTCACCCAAAATATCTTTAGCATTCAGAGCTGGCTCAAATTTGCATAAACTTGAATTAAATTTCTGCTTACTCTAATATATACAGTACTTATAGAGCTGTTACTGAACTACAATATGAACAAGCTGTCCTTTAGAATCAATTTTTGGTCACTTTATGCTACATGCTAATATTAATAATTAAATATTCTGAAAGCTATTATTAATAAACGATACCTGGTTTCTGATTTCATTACTTAGCATTATTGTAAATATTGTTGTTTTGTGGTCCTTGTAACTTATGTAAGTGTAAATGTAAAGTAATTGGCATATCATATACACCCTAATTCGCTATCACAATAGAAATAAGTATTTTCGCTTTCTTGTGCTATCCTATTTGTGTACTTTAATACTATAATTTATATGTATTTAATTTATATTATTATTAGATAGACCTCTATATCAGTATATGAATTTAATTTAAAAAATATGTGCTCAAACCGTCAACCACAAAACTGTCCTGTGTAATAACAACAACAGCCAGTGAGCAAATATCGGTTGCTAAAAGGTTCTAGAATACTAGGATAATAGCTGTTGATAATATTTAATAATACTGATAGTTAACAAAATCCATATCTAATCGCTAATGATACAAACCGATAAAGATAACTCATTTTTGGTCAACATCAGTGAACACGTTCATCATCATGGTAACCGACAGTGACAATTATGATAATGACTAGGCGACGATAAGTCAGATAACGCGTCACAATAGTCAATAAATCCATCTGGAATAACCGGATTTGTGCCAACAGATCCGGGACATCCTTCAACGAGTCTATCCGGAAGACCTCAGACTCAGTCATATGTGATCATAGACAGTGTCTATATTTATCTCTTTATATAAGGATGCTACGGACGATATTATATACGTACAGTACCACATTCATTCCATTGCGATTACGTAACCAGTATATGGTCTATCGTGATCGTTAGATACTGTCTCATATGCCAATTCCGTTCGCAAACCGATCCCAACGTAAGACAAATTATGCAGTCAGCAGGCGTCGACATAAATTGTAAAATGCCATACAGTGCAGTGAGTGCTCCAAGAAACCTATGAATTACTGAACCACATACGCCAATTTCGAGACAGGTTTCCATTTAATTGACATTTAAAGAAGCGCTACTTACGACGTTATTGTCATACGATAAATCCAACAAACAGTTCTCAGACATTTCTGCGAAATACAAAGCACCCATTCGTTTCAATCCACATCGTCTGCGTACAAGTTTTGTACAATGATTCACTGGAGGCCTTCGCGTTAACTGGGTCGGGTGAAGGTTGAATTAACACAAAGTGACCTAGTTGTTTTAGCGCACGTGACCCGTCATCCGTTTTCCTATTGGCTGAAATTCAACGAGCCGAAACAGATGACCTGATTTTTAAATTAGTCTCATACAATAACATAACCACATGGTTATCTGCCGTCTGATCGAGTACAGACAGGCTAGCAGAAGTACTTCATTGGCAGGAAATATGTTTTCCTTACATAACTACTACATTAAAAGGAATCACAACCAACAGAAGGAGAGTGCAAATAATGAAGGGCAAACCATGAAAATTATTGTATAATATTAATTTATGTATTATGTACTATATAAATATTTCGATCATAGCATGTAGAGGAGGTGGCGATGTCGTGATAATCATTATACAAGTTTTCTCGTCTGTTTGAGTAAACTTATTGTGGATAAGTTTTTCTACTACGATCCCAGTTACACTAGCAACCAATTGTTTATATATATATATATATATATATATATATATATATTTGTGTGTGTGTGTGTGTGTGTGTGTGTGTTTATAACTATCTCACTTTTATCCTTCAATTTGATGGTTTTGTGTATATATTCCTTTATTTTTTATAATATAAAGATCCCCTATATTAAAGGACGTTAAATGATGATGATGATGATAATAATAATAATAGATACACTATTATTATTATAAAAAGGCAGACACCCCAATCAGGGGAAATGGTTTTAAGTTGTGTGATTTTTGTTTAATAAAAAAGACTGCGGGTCTGAGAAAATAGTAAAGCAGCGTTTTAACTGTAAATTATATTGTAGTCATGCATACTTTTGCGTCTATTTATAGCAATTAATTTGTTAGGCTCCCAATGTCCATTTGATAACTTTTAGGTCAAGAATGGATCACATATACCAATGTTAACTGACTGTATGTGTGGACTATTTCAATTACTGTCTAATAGTTCGTTTTTTTACCTATATATTAATTTCCTGTGAAGTATAGCCCCATGACCAGATATATGTATATATAAAAGCTTAAAAGCCGCGCTCCTAAAAGGCTTAAAAGGTCGAACCACAGAATTGGGATTCCATTTGTATACGCATTAACAACTGCTTTACAGCTGAAACAATCATGAAAACTAAAATGGTGACCCAAAATTGAATGGGAAATTATTTGCTTGTCATCCTATTAGAACATAGAATGAAATTTTCTTATAGATGTCCATTTCATTTTAGTCGACTTGAATGTCGCGTTCGTTACGTTAGACGGCCATGGTCGAGATGATGGACACCACGTGACATGGATACGACCAACACAGTGGTCATCACCGACACCATAGTCCCAATCAATCCCAATTAATGTCATATTTACTGCCGTTTAAGACTCTTGTCATGACACACGCAAACAGACAAACAAACGCACACACACACACATACACACACACACACACACACACACACACACCATAGTTAGGTGAGGCCATGCGTGCAACTAAATTTCTTCGATGTCTAAACAGATAATTTAATGTTAAACCTCGGCTTACTCAGCATCATATCCAGCTTCTCATCTGCTAATTCTAACTCTGTTTCTTGTTAGGAGAAAATAAAGCATGACACATACAACCGGTTTGTGTGCACGAACGTGCACGTACATGTGTGTTCTTCAAAATGTTAAATACTAACATTTATTTCAATTAAGGCTGATTATAGGTTTGATAAATCTAATACTAATTAGAACATAAAATATAATTCAGAGTTTTAAGAAATGTTAGCGCATAATTATATGTTGTATATAAAATCAGAAAAGATATTACCTGAAATTTTCTGATAATATGTGTATTATCTAACTGAGTGTTTCAGGTAATACACGTTTTATTGAAAACTTCAGGTAACTTTACATAATCGTATAGATTAACTATAACTTATATAATAAAAAAATCCGTTTTAAACAGCGTGGTGTGTAAACAGGGTAAAGTATCTTAAGAGCATGGTAGCAAGTCATGAACACATTCACTAGGTGGCACCACTATCATACGTCAATTGAGAGCTAACTCCATAGTACATTCACCAGATGACAGCACTTTATGAATTGGTCTGAACTAAGAGTAAGAAGCGGTAGTTGAGGCAGTCAGTAGTCGCAGCGCTGCTGTTGTAATTTATTTACAATCAGTGGCAGAACACTGACTACAAAATATAAGAATAATCAGTAGTGATAATCTTATCTCTATTATCTTTCTCATAAGGTGCAGGCAATTTGAGAGGACTTGTGATTGGATCTCAAGCAAAATAATCACACAGCAGATCGATGTGTAATCTTGTTAGTCTTATTAATCTTTCAGTGCATTGTCAGAAATTATTATATCACACAGAACGCAACAGAGTATAAAATGTTAAGCTATTAATTATTTATTTCATTTTTATGTCATGTCTGCGTCATCTTTATACTGGTCTGAGTTTGTGGAATGATATCACTGTATGATATCGAATAGAATTGAAACTGAAATGTTTTTTATATACACTTTTATATGCAGAATATAGAGATTGATTAAAGTTATTATTGATTAAATATTTGTTTAGGTGGAAAGCAACTGCCCTTTCTATAGCTTTAGATCAAATGTAAGATTTGAAACAGGTCTGTAATTGTTCAGAATATTACAGTCCAAATTGTAATGTTTTATTAATGGTTTTACAAGGGCAGTTTCTCAATTGTCCGATTGGTTTTTGGCATACAAACATATTTACATGCCATAACTGAATAAACCAATGCGTGTACAAAATAAATAACGAACGCTACTCTTTATAAGGATTTTGATACTGCCATCCCTTTAAATATTTCAATCTTTCAATATTACATCATGCCACAATTAGGATATCGCTGTTTATTTGTATATATGGGTATGCTGAAATGGCCTCCTAGATAAATCATGTTGAAACTGATAGGAAATCCTAAAGAATATCTACCGACCATACTTCCAGCTAGACCAGCAGACATGAACTATGATGAAGTAGGTAAATATGCCACTTAAACAACGACTTGTTGTCACCTTTCCGTCGTAACAGACATACGACATGAAACACTTTAGTAATTATAGTTTATGAGTTATAACTGTCTCATAGCTCCATTATCTATGTCATTTAGGCCACGCCTTCCAAATTAAATAGATATGTTGATGTTTGTTTATATCAACCGTTGCCAACTTTTCGGCACTTTTCAGTTCGCATTGAACTATAATGTTGTGTTGCTTTTCAAGTGTTTTGTATGAATATGTTAATTAAGGCTGTCCACGAATATTGTTTTCATTTAAAGTGGTTAACGTAAAATAAATAACGAAATAAGGTGCCACAAAAGGGCAAATGCACAGCATTTCACTAACATAATATATATAGTTGATAAACCCACAAACACTAATGTATACGGACTATAATTGGTCTGAGTTTGTGGAATGATATCACTGTATGATATCGAATAGAATTGAAACTGAAATGTTTTTTATATACACTTTTATATGCAGAATATAGAGATTGATTAAAGTTATTATTGATTAAATATTTGTTTAGGTGGAAAGCAACTGCCCTTTCTATAGCTTTAGATCAAATGTAAGATTTGAAACAGGTCTGTAATTGTTCAGAATATTACAGTCCAAATTGTAATGTTTTATTAATGGTTTTACAAGGGCAGTTTCTCAATTGTCCGATTGGTTTTTGGCATACAAACATATTTACATGCCATAACTGAATAAACCAATGCGTGTACAAAATAAATAACGAACGCTACTCTTTATAAGGATTTTGATACTGCCATCCCTTTAAATATTTCAATCTTTCAATATTACATCATGCCACAATTAGGATATCGCTGTTTATTTGTATATATGGGTATGCTGAAATGGCCTCCTAGATAAATCATGTTGAAACTGATAGGAAATCCTAAAGAATATCTACCGATCATACTTCCAGCTAGACCAGCAGACATGAACTATGATGAAGTAGGTAAATATGACACTTAAACAACGACTTGTTGTCACCTTTCCGTCGTAACAGACATACGACATGAAACACTTTAGTAATTATAGTTTATGAGTTATAACTGTCTCATAGCTCCATTATCTATGTCATTTAGGCCACGCCTTCCAAATTAAATAGATATGTTGATGTTTGTTTATATCAACCGTTGCCAACTTTTCGGCACTTTTCAGTTCGCATTGAACTATAATGTTGTGTTGCTTTTCAAGTGTTTTGTATGAATATGTTAATTAAGGCTGTCCACGAATATTGTTTTCATTTAAAGTGGTTAACGTAAAATAAATAACGAAATAAGGTGCCACAAAAGGGCAAATGCACAGCATTTCACTAACATAATATATATAGTTGATAAACCCACAAACACTAATGTATACGGACTATAATTGATAAATATCATATTTAATTCGTGAGCAGTCACAATTAGGATTATAATCCATTACTAGTCCATGGGACTAGTAACTTGGAAAATATACTAGTCCTGAGAGTAATTTTCTAGGCCTGACTACGTCAAATAATGTTTCTCATGCATCAAGTTTATAAGTTTGGGTCGATTTCTGTTTAGGTACGAATTCATCGGGGGAAAAAAACCGTCCCAGAGAATACCATGGACGGTATTTCGTGTGCTGACGATGAAGATGACGACACAGTGTGCGGTTCACACCGTCACACGTTTTCCTTCGGCGTGCAGGACCCGTTAGTTATTAAAACCCTTTTTTAACGCGAGTGATTTGTCCAGTAGATTTATAACTAAAATAAAATGGCTATATCTAGGCGTTAATTTCGAACCCTGTATATTCGCGCACACGTGCACACACGCACACGCACAGACAAACTAATTTACGGCGACCAGACACATATAATAACGGAGCCCTGCTATATCAGAAGGGTGTTTCATCTTTCACTTTGCCTCATTACCTTTAGAGGTCGCTCGGCCCATTTAGTCTATACTGTGTACACAAGTGGCCGTAAAACAGCAACATTTACAAAGACAATAACGAAAGCCCACCTAAATATCTAAATGCAACATAAGGTAATCTGATCATCTCATTATTTGCATCTATGGGGCAGATACGTTCCGATGGCCCGCTGGTTAGAGTACTGCACTGCAAACCTCCAGATTGTGGGTTCGAATTAAGCTCAAACCGGTTTTGTGGGATTTCTTTCCGTATGTCCCAAGTGTGACGAGCGCATCGAGGCTAAATAACTCATCTCAACTAGAACTCATTTTCTATGACGCAGCAATTAAAAGAACCGTCATTGTTTGTCGGATATCTCCCAGCACAGCCACACCCAGGCCATACGTCCCCCAGCTGTCAGCATCCAGTGCCGAGGAGACTTAACAGAGCAACAGTTTATAGTCAGTCACTCACTTATAATTGACCATACTATCATTCCAATTTTTTATTACGCTTTCAAATACACAAAACTATTATTTTTAAAACAACAACAACAACAACAATAACAACCAAAACCAATCCAAATGATTCCCGACGAAGTTCATTTATCGCCTTCCTTCCGGCCACAATGGAAAGTGCCCTCCACCAAACTGTAATTACACCAAACTGTCGACGCAGATGATGGCTGCCTGGCTGTCGTCGACGATCACTTACACTTACCCTCCAGCCAGAGCTTGTCCACCTGTCGTTTACAGACGCCGCTGAGGCAGCTGTTGTGGTCGAAACAGAGCTTATTCGGACCGTACTTCTTTCCACATTTACCGTCCAACCTCAGAAAACTCTTCCTATGGCAGATTAAGCTCTCACAGCATTGGAAATCTCTCTGGCACTTCTTTTTGGCCTTTATGCAAGGGACGCATTTGCCATCCTGAAGAAAATGGAATCATATCATTTATAATCGTGATGCTTCTGCTGCTACTGATGATGATGATGATTATACAACGATGGTGATGATTATAATAATAATAATAATAATAATTATTATTATTATTACATAGTAACTCACTTGCCATAGCATACTGAGCTGCAGACTTCCTGATAGCTGTGTCTGTGGTATGTTTAATTTGATCATCTAATTTCCATAGAGAGTGCAACCTCTGAGCCAGTACAGTAGTTAGAGCACTGCGCACCAAATCCCCAGGTGATGGGATTCGAATTCGGCTCACACCTAGGTGTGTGGGATGTTTCTCTGAGGAGTGGTCCCTCAGCCATAATGGACCAGGTGCCGAGGTTAAACCAACCAACGAACCAACAACCTCTTGGCTAGATGTCCCAGGTGTGACAAAACCCAAGACTTAACAAATCAATCACACACCACTTACTTCTGATTTGGCCAAACTAAAGATTGCGTAGAATATCAGAAGTTTTAATTTTTTTTGTTTGGTTAACCCTTCTGATGATGTACTCACAATCTATTCTATCATCCAAAAACGCACAGTTGTCTATTCTCTAGTTTAGTTAGAGTTGTATTAATAAATTTACTTTCAAGACTTCCAAGATTCGGTTCAGCATCAAAGAAGGTTCGTTGACAAGTAAGCCGTATCAACATGACGCGATACTTATATCTTCATGAGGCATTTGACCCTCACATCCTTCCCCCATAAAATATCACAATACGTATTATATTATATGTTATGTGGCGGTTGAAAAGTCAATTCTATCTGTGAAGGCTGTAAGTTTCAAAATATGTGCCTGTTCTGTATATTTTATGCTCAATCTGTGTCTTCGGGGGGGGGGGATGCTGTTTAGCCGTTTGTAAAGAGAAATCAGCACCCAGATGGACAATAAACATTGCATATACTCCTGAAAATCAAGAATAGCAATACTATTCCGCATCCTTATTAGTAAGATTGATCCAGTTCGCTTGGTCGGTGTGTTTGGGGCAACAACATTCACTGTATAGGATTCTCTTTGGTAGTAAGTGTGAATAAAATCACTTGCCCCAAGTCTATCCAAATATGTTTGATATAGTTTTCACGTTTTCGATACCAAACGCCATAAAGGTTTCCTTTAATGCAACTGTTATGTTTTTTCGGGGAGAATCCCCAGGCTGTCGCTTATTCGGCACAGTCTCTATGTTGGAGTGGTTAACAAGCCCCCCCCCCCACCACTCACAGGGCAGCAGTACGGAAAGATGGAGCCGAAATACCCTGAGGTATGCAACGTATCTTTCTGATTGTATTTATACTGGTGGTTCTAACTACTGTTGTCCAATGACAACTGCCCGATGCACAAACTGTTCTTTATAGGCGGTGGCAAAAGAGACTCATAGTTTGTAAATGGGTGTTTTGAAGAAAGATGGAGTAATTACCAGAGAGCTTTAAATTTAGTTTGTTAGGTGGTTAACTTCGATATTTTGACAGCATCTTTAGGGCAATTCGCTTTTTGAAGTTTTGCTACACAGCGACTTAGAGAAGTTGCGCTTAACATTTCAGCATGTAAAGGGATTTCCCTTAAGAGATCCCCGATGAATCGTCCAAATAGTGTGTTCACGATCTGTGATTCTCCAGAACTGACTGTTCGCACACTGGTAAAATACATACGGAAACGCGCAGCTGGCTGTGTGCCTGTAAACTCGCGCACGCATCCACGCACCGGCCAAGCAATTAACGCATCACTAATCGCGATACGAAACGGTTGCTATTTCAAAGATATTTCTCACCATTCTGACACTAACCTTTTTCAAACTGACACCATTTGTCCAATAACAGACGGTATCCCCGCAACATTTTGGCTTCCATAGCAACACGGTTCTACACGGCTTTCCTTTCCTCAGACATGTTTCCGTCGCGGCCCTCTTAACACGCCTGCTTAGACAATGATTAAACAGGGTAGAATATTTTGTCCGGCTTGTTCCATATTGTAATTATTTATTAAAAAAAAAACTTATTAAATTACCTGTTGGTAGTAAAATTATTAATACCTGTGGGTAGGGAAATTATTAATAGTTGTGGCCCTTGTGGGTATTAAAATTACTAAAAGCACACGTGACATGGCATTTGTCTACAGAGATACGAACCTTCCGTATTGCGGCTGATCGTCAGCTCCTGAAATTATGAATATTTATGAGGTCTACTCAAGGTATATTACGTACAATACTGTTACATCATCTCATAAACTAATGCAGTAACATAGAACTTAGCCGATTAGGTAAGTGAAGATGACGCTGCATTATTGGCATATTGCCAGAGGACACTTCTAACATTACCTGTGTTAGCCAGACACATCAAAACGACAGCGAGGACGTATACCGCCGGCATCTTAAAGTGATTAATATCCTATAGCAACCAGGTGAAGTCTAAACAACAATCTTAACGTGAGAAATATTCAGAAAGTGCCAACATTAAACGCGAATTTCCAGACGACTTTATTCAGTTATTTGGATAATCAAACTTAAACTTCCAGTAGTTGGTTCAATCAGTTGGCGGCAGTTTGAAGGAACAACTGAAAATAACGGCCTCGTTTGAGATAAAGCGATAAAGTTATTCTAACATTAGCCGATTTTATTAATGGTTCTTATATCTGATTATAGAACTTTAGATTTAGACAATTTATTCAGTGCGTACAATCTTGCGAATATACTAAACCGTGATCTTAACAAGATGGGTGAATAGTGGAGTTGGTCGTCTAAAGGGAATCCCTGATGGTCAGAGAGCTTCTTGTTTATTATAAAGTAATGCTCACCTGTTACAGATTGAGAAAAAACTTATGGCTAAGTGTTCTCATTGGTAGATTGCGGTCGTATTAAATAGTGTTATCTCTAGAGGTTTTACTCTCTCTCTCCATCTCTCTCTACCCCCCCCTCTCTCTCTCTCTCTCTCTCTCTCTCTCTCTATATATATATATATATATATATATATATATATATATATATATAGTTGATGACAACTGGTATTATGTTATCTTTATTTCCTGAAGACGACCCTCTCTTTTGGTGTGGATGACTCATTTAGTGTGGTTAATAACCTTTGTTCCGATTGTTACGCAGTGCATTTAGTAATCTCTAAACAGAAACTTGTAGCTCTTCTTCATCTGATCTTGTCTTTTCCAACTCGGACAGATACATTCAGTTGTTCCGTGACCGGGATATTCTCTGTGGTGGTGTTATACCGTCAACAAATGTGAAATCAGATCGCACAGCATCGGACCCCATAGAGCCGCTTCAGTAATATTATGACACATGTGGACGATGCACCAGAATCTGAAATGGCCAGCATCCAGTGTTCAAGTACTATACTAGACATGTTAATAGCGCATGTACTACTGACGTGCAAGTGTCTGTAACTGCCAGTCGCATTGGCAAATGTATCGAGCTTCTGAATAAAAACTCCTCTCCGGGTTTTAACGGAATAACTGCAGTTCACCTCGCTTATGGCTGCTGGTATTACTTAAACAACATACTGGCGTCCATGTTCACCGCAGGCATGGGCTAATCGGTAATCGTGATCGATTATTATCGATTACACGATCTCGAGTAACCGGAACCATAACGCCATTTCCAGATAAAATGTAATTATAATCAATTACATTGTAAATGTAATCGTAATCAGTGATTACTTTCACGATTACAGACGGATTTTGATTATTTCCCAAATTTGTTCATGCCAAAACATTTATGTGGTTTCATTCCCATCCAAAACCTGGGCCAGTTTCTCAACACATCCTACATATTGCATAGGCCTTACTTGGCTATATTCACGACACACACGATGCGTCTTGTTATGAAGTGTATACTTCCCAAATATTCAAACAATCCCAGTTATGTTCACATGTTAGATAATGCATTTAAATGAAATATTAGTGCTTCAGTGTGCTCGTAAATATGGGCCGTTATGGGGTGTTTATATTATCATCATTATTCAATATCGTGATTTCATATAATTGATTGTCACGTGTTTAACTATTTACACCTTTCATATTTTTAAAATCATAACATTCATATTATTCAGCTTTATGCGTTTACAAACATTCTCCAACTTCACGTGTTTATAAACATTCTCCAACTTCATGCATTTATAACCATTGTTTAACTTCATGTGTTTATACTCATTTTCAGATTTATGTGTTTATAATCATTTTCAGTTTCATGTGTTTATAATCATTTTCACTGTCATATATTTATACATATCACATCAGCATATCAGTAATATTGAATGTTTTAATTCAGTAGTAATATATGTGAATAAAGATCGCATTCGTTCATGTTTGTGTGATATGAATTGTATGCATGATTGTAATCATAAATACTTAATAATGTAATCGCTATCGTAATCGATTACATACAGTAATAATGTAAACGTATTTGTAATCAGTATATTCTCAAGTAGTTGTAATCGTAAACGATTACCTAGGTCTTTTGATTGCCACATGCCTGATTCACCGCCTTACTAACAGATACATATGTTCCTGAGACTTTCATAACCGGTGTAATAGTTCCCTTGTAGCCAGCCTGTGTCCGAATGATCCTGGTAATTATCGGCCTATCACAATCATCACCACACACTCCAGGATACTTGACCCACTCATGATACCAGATGTAAATATTATTGGCATGGCTTTAGTAAATGAAAAGTGACCTGATTTGCATGTAGTCTTTCATCTGACGTTATTAATTATTATAAATTTAGAAAAACCAATTAGACTTTGTTGTGATTCTATATAAAATATTAGGGAATGCAATTTTATTCCATATTCGAACTATCAATATTTGTCGTGAAAATCCTTGTCTACGAACCACCACATCATAGTATAGTGGTTAAGGGCCACATATCATAAGAATCGTGGAAAATTTGACAAAAGCACGATAAATGACATACAGATAGCTTAACATATAGGCCTAGGTACCCATCGCCATCACCATGTTAACTGGCCGCCATCTTAAAATTAAGTACAAGTATATTACTAGTTGCCATAACTGTATAGGTGTATAAAATTAAACAAAGATTTCAAATAAGCGCCACTGAGATAAATAAACTGTTGTCCGAAGACCGTCTAAAGGCCATCGAGCTAACATCACTGTGGGTTGTATTGCAGACGAAAATGAGGTAATATATTGAAATATACAAGTATATCGCAGGAACATATCAGGGAGAAACCGCCGGTTAGTACTGGAAAACCTACACTCAACAGAGTGGTGAGTGATGGCAACTCCCTGGTAAGAACACCGGAACAGGGTAAAGATAATTAGAGGCCAACATAAACCAGTCTCTACACGCTCATCATCCCTCATGTGAATTAACATTAGTAAGATACATCAAACGAAGACTCACAGAGGTCGACAATAGACATCCTATGGCTCAACTGTCGTAGAAGATAAATCGTGACATATATTCAAGTTGGACATGCTCACATGGATTTAATATGAAAATCCTCACTTGTAATAATAATAATGTATATTTAATAAAGCGCCCTTACTAGCAGGAGCCATTCAAAGGCGCTGTACAAATAATATGTAATATAATAATACCCCAAATAATATGTCTGTAAAAACCCTATAATGATTTAAAAGATATTAATTATTTATCTGTGAAAGCGACCTTAAATAGATGTGTTTTTAGAAGAGATTTAAAATTTCCAAGAGACGACACATTTCTAATATCTGCCGTCAACCTATTCCACAAAGTGGGGTCTGCAACACTAAATGCACAATCACCATATGACTTGAGCCGAGACACTGGCACCTGCAATAGTATCTGACTGGATGACCTGAGTTTTCGGGATAACTTTCTAATGGAAACCACTTCACACAGGTATTCTGGCGCCATATCATTAATAGATTTATAAGTTATTAACAGAATCTTGAAATGGATACACTGTCTAACAGGTAGCCAATGTAGTTTTTGAAGAATTGAGGTGATATGATCATATTTTCTAGTATTTGTTACAATACGAGCTGCACTATTCTGAATTCGCTGAAGGCGATTAATATTATAATCAGATATACCATATAACAGGGAGTTACAATAGTCTATATGAGATGTAACAAAGGCATGGACTACAGTTACAAGTGATTCTTGTGTCAAGAATGCTTTTAAACAGTGGATGTTCTTAAGATGGTAGTAGGCAGCTCGGCATACTGATGTGACATGTTCATGCATGTTAATACATTGGTCAAAAATAACCCCTAAATTATTTACTCACCCATTAGGGGTAATCGAAGATGCACCCATCTGTAATGCTGGTGCCTTTAGGGATTTAACACAATGTGGTGATGCCAAATATAAAATATTTGTTTTATTATCATTTAGTTTTAGAAGATTTTGAGTGATCCATAGCCGAATATCGGAAATACAATGTTCTAAATTCTTCAAGGAAGAGGAGAAATTTAACTCATTGTCAGGATCCAGTCATATAATTAGCTGTGTGTCATCAGCATACAAGTGATATTTAACCCCATTTCGCTGCGTAATGATCCCAAGAGGACGGGTATACATTGTGAAAACCAGAGGACCAAGAACTGAATCCTGTGGTACACCAGATAACAAAAACTGAATGTCAGATAAAATACCATGAACAGACACTCTCTGTGAGTGTTGTTCCAGATAGGATCTAAACCATGCAAGTACTTTACCTGACTGACCAAACATGTCTTTTAACCTAGAGAAAAGTACATTATGGTCAATTGTATAAAATGCAGCAGACAGGTCCAGAAGAACAGGTATTACTGGCTTACCTTGATCAATTGACATCATAATATAATTTTTCACTCGAACCAAGGCTGTTTCAGTGCTGTGACCACTTTTATAGGCAGACTGTAGTGATTCATTAAGGTTATTATTGATTAAATATTTATTTAGATGGAAAGCAACTGCCTTTTCTATAACTTTAGATAAAAATGTAAGATTTGAAACAGGTCTGTAATTGTTTAGAATATTACAGTCCATAGTGTGGTTTTTTATTAATGGTTTTACAAAGGCAGCTTCCATGGATCTTGGGAAAACATCCAGAGATAATGATTTATTAACTATATTTGTAATTGGGTTTATCAGAACATCCAGACAATCTTTCACAAGCCATGTAGGCATAGGGTCAACTGCACAGAAAGCATTAGATGACTTTTTCAGCAACTGTCTGATATCAGCCTCTGTAAAAGGCTCAAATGTATCCATCATGGATATGCAGGACTCTTCTACCAATGGCTTACCCTGTGATAATGTGCTGGACTGGAACCCACTATGTATATTTAATATTTTTTGACAGAAGAAGTTATTAAAACAATGGGCCATATCTTTATCTGAGTTGATATTATTTAGGAGAACAGTTTGACTTTTATGTAATACTTTATTCACAACACTGAAAACAGTCCTTTGATTTCCCTTGGATGCTTTGATCTTTTTATTATAATATTCAGATTTAGCAGAGGCAAGGGTATTTTTAACAAGAATTTTACTGACCTTGAACATTTCAAAATGAACACACAAACTGGTCCTGATCCACAGACGCTCACAATACCTTCTGTGTCTCTTTGCAGCCTGTATGTTCTTATTATACCATGGAAGCATTGGTCTGCTTGGCATTTCCTTTGTCCTTAAAGGTGCATGTTCATCTACAATGTCTCTCAATGTACTATCATAGAGATCCACCAGATGATCCACATCATCCGGTGGATCCAATACCAGAGAAGAGACTCGCAGATCAGCAAGAAAAGCCTCCTTGTCAATTGACTTATATCTTCTATATGAAATAACTTTAACTGAAACCGATTGTTTCTATAAAGATACATTAATGTTAACAAGGAAATGATCAGACAGCATGGAAGACACAGACACACCCTTAATCAAATTGTCATTATCACGTGAGATGACAAGATCTAAGATGTGACCATGTCTGTGTGTTCTTTCTTGGACATGCTGCCTGAGATTGGCAGATCTAAGAATGTCAGCCAGTTGTTTGGTATCTGCATTCCTCTGGCAATCCCAATGTATATTGAAATCACCCAAGATCAACAGATGACCACTGTTGGTAGCAAGAGAGTCAACAAATCCTGAAAATTCCTTGAAGAAATCTGCTGCTTTCAGGCCATTTTTCTTAGTGGGGTGTAATCGGTAAACTTGTATTAAGATTTCAAATATACCATAATTTCTACATTTAAACAACGTCAAGTTTCACGTTGATTCAACATACTTTCAACATCTGGGTACTTACACTTACACTTATCCTCTTCTGCATATAGTTTAGGCTTTTCCCCCTACGCCCATCCTTAATCATAGGATCACCCCGTCAAACACTAGGTAATCTTTGTGTTACATTTGATAACGATTTTAATTTCAGAAAACATATTTCTCTGACATGTCGCTGCTGCTTCTATCATATTCGTTGCCATCGTCGTATTCGTCGCTATAGTTCTCAATCAATCTTTCAATACTCATTTACTGCAACTCTCTTCTTTATAACATCGCATCTGAGAATATTCTAAAACTTCAGTATGTTCAGAACTGCTGCTTAGCTAGGGTTGTCACACGGTCTCCTCGGTTTTACCATTCTGTCCCACTTCTGAAATCTCTTCACTGCCTTCCTGTTCAATCTCGCATCACTTTCAAACTCTGCACCATTGTCTATCAAACTCTTTTTTCTCGAGAACCTTCGTATTTAACTTCCATGCTTTCTCTAGCAGCCAAGCCCAGAAAACTCACCTTTTAAGACTTGGTTATCCTTCCTAGGTTTCCATTGCATCTGATCTTTTGTTGACGAACGTTGCATTGTACCTGGACTTTGAGTTTGTCCAACCCTTATATTAGGCGCGCCACTGAGCTCGATTCTTTTCCATGATAATGGCGCTATAGAAGTTTTGTAATTATTATTATTATTATTATTAATATAGCCTTTTACCAGATAGTGACCTACCTAGGGTAGCACTGTCATAATGTATGAATGCGTTTACCGGCTGTGGGCTATATTTTCATTGACTCCAGGCTTTATCTAACTATATTTTAAAAGCGTTTAGACTTGGTGTATTTACAACATCAGCTGCGAGTTGATTCCATCAATTTGTTTCTCTTATGGTGAGGAACTTTTGTCGTGCCCTTTTAAGCGTTCTTTGATCGGTTTGAATGAATGTCCTCTGGTGGTTGGTGACTCCATGTACAGACGTAGCTGTAATACAGCAACCATTAAGTTCACATTTTCAAGTATCATTATTACTTGTATAAACATATAAATGTCTCCTAATACAAATATAAAAACGACAATTGAATAAAGCCATACGAAGTGGCTACAGATCCGGACCCGTAAGAGCAATTTTATAACTATTGGTCCGGCACATTTCCGTGGCATATTTAGTGCGTCTGCTGCCAGAAAATGTCACAATACTTAACTTGAACATATCAACTAAGCGATGGTTGAATTGATAAATATATTGCATAATAAATAAAAGTGAATAAGTAATTACTCTTGTACTTATACCGTGTTGATTGTTTGTCACCTTGATAGAATTGCACAAATACTTCGGTTTAGGGTTATGTTTAGGGTTAGGCAGGCACTGAGGCAGTGCCGGATCTTTAGAAAATTTGTAAGGTGTCCGGTAACCGGATTGACCTGTTTTCTTTCAGGTCAATGGATATCTGGCAGTATATTTTATTCTGCCGGATATTAGGGAAGGTGAGCATGCACAGATGAAGTGACCTAAAACAAAACTAGACCGAACACGGCCGCCGATTTGATGGCAAACAGGTCCCAACTTCCGGTCGAGGAAAAAGGGAACGCAGACTGCAAAATCAGGTTGATAAACATGGCGAATTATCAAAGTGTCGATGGTTGCATAAGCCGTGGCGTGGAAGTAATACAAACGGGATATATTTTCATCGGTAAGTATAAGGAACACATTTAAAATAGCTGTTAAAGCGGGAATTTTTGGCGGGAAATTAAGCTGAACTATTATTATATTTAGCCTGTTCGACAATCCCCGGCCTATCGCTGACGTTTGATGCCAACCATTGAACTAAAAGAAAACTAGACCGAAGACCACCGCCGATTTGATGGCAAACAGGTCCCAACTTCCGGTCGAGGAAATAGGAACGCAGACTGGGAAAATCAGATTTATAAACGTGGTGAATTATTGTTGTATCGATGGTTGCATAAGCCGTGGGCGTGGAAATAATACAGACGGGATGTCTTTTCATCGGTAAGTATAAGGAGCCCATTTAAAATAGCTGTTAAAGCGGGGTTTTTTTGGCGGGAAATTAAGCTTAACTGTTATTCTATTTAGCCTGTACCGGCTTATCTCTGATGTTTGATCCCAATTAAACTAGATCTACGGACTTGAATAAAACGACTTTTGCATATTCCATGGCATATACTAGAACACGAATAATAAAGATTGTCTGCACACACAACATTATAATACACACATCACAATAAATGTCCGTATTCATAGGTTCAAAACTCGAAGCGCAGCCGCATCAACGTTGCTTTTTGCCACTACCGGAAATCAGCGCTGTTTGGTCATGGCGGTACATTCAAACACCACTGACTGCTCGGTCTAGTTCTCTTTTAGGTCAATGCTTTGGCGTATGTCCGGTTCCTGACCAATAGCAACAGCCAAATTTATATCTAACCGTCATAACCGTTTTATGAAAACTCGGATGTATTAGAACATAAAACGTGTTTAGATATTGTTAATTATTACGTTGATTTACTGGATTTAGGGCAAATAGTGGAGTTTTGTTTTGTGTGAGTAGCTATGTTATCTCAGTATTTGTTTAAGTGTGTTTAAGTGTTTTTTTTTAAAATCTGATTCTTTTTAGTTTTTCTCTGTATATACTATGTCCATGTTTAGTCTTATCTAATTCTCCTTTTCAACATAGTACTAGTTCTTATAGTATTTAAATGGCCTCATTACAAGACCGATGTGCCACAACACCAGCATAATTATCTAAGTGAAGTATATTTAAAGTCATAGCAATTATAATGTTTGGGTGGTAACCTAGTTTATTGCTAGTCTAAAGCCAGTAATGGATGAGCTGAACTGCAGGATTTCCATGATAACGGTGGCAAATGTTCGATCAGGTAACGTTTATCATTTTGCAGATTTCACTCAGAATGAAGACACTAGTAATATTATTGATTTTGGTCGTCTTGGCTATGGTTGTGATTCCAACTTCAAGTAAGTACTGAACCAGAGAGACATAGAGAGAATCAGTGATAGATAGATAGAGAGAGAGAGAGCTGAATATAAATTCCGTACTTAGCCACGTATTCCAAACACAAGTTTGATATTATATGTATGATGAGTCTGCTGGATTAGCAAATCCACGAATCATCTGTCTCTAAAGCTGGGTTAGAGGTACACAGTGCACATCTTACGGCTTCTGTTTCTGACTAGTGTTCAATGGTGACATGAACCTCACATTAAGATGTTTACATTTTATTTACCTCGCCCCCTCACGATTACTGAACACCATATATATTCCCATCGAAAGGGAACCTATCTCTCGGATTGTTGATGTCTTCTGAGTGTGTCTGAATGGATCCGGATGTGCTTTGAAAGTGGATACTGATTATAATCAACCAAAGAAACGTCGACCCTTGACACGATTACATACGCTACCAAACGAGGTCATGGTAGTTTATTTAAAACTCGTTGCCAATTGTCAATAGTTGTATGGGTTAACATCGTTAATTATCGCACGAACGATTGTAATCTTCTAGTAACTGATGTTTAATATATTTTACGATTTTTTAATTAGAAAAGTGGCGCCATTTTGGGTCCAAAACTGTTTGTTTATAACAGTATGCGCGTGTGTGCGTGTGGGTATTGTTCTATGAGTTAGTCGTTATTAGCTACGCACTATTATATTTATTATCTTCTTACTGTGTGTGTGTGTTTTATTGTCTTTAGTATCATCGTCAAAAATATAAATTGACATATGAAGAACGACTCCGTAAACTAAACCTCCAACGCTTGAATAGAAGAGGGAGTAATGATAGAGATTTACAAAATGAATACTGACATATATGACCCACAGGTCATGAAGATATTAATTAGAGCAGATTCAAAAACAGAAACTAGGGGGACATACCCATAAATTTTCAAAAGAAATATCTCTTCTAGTCTTACGTAGCAAATCATATATATATATATATATATATATATATATATATATAGTAGATCAGTGAAATTTGGCGAACATGAAATAATGGGGGAAATGGCAAGTAACAAAACATTGCCAATTTTGGCTGTTATACAGAACATTATATGACGCCCCGAAAGCGCTACTTTGACTAACACACTGAATATATGTAATATTCTCATTTATTCAATAATCATATATGTATCAGAACAGGTATTTCACATTCTGTACGTTTAGTCTCAAACGCTCAACACAACATGCATCAATTTATTTTATTAACATGGCAAAGACTAGTACAGTATTGGAAATCCAAACATTCACTCCACATTTTACATCTACAGTTTGATGTAACCTTTTCCTCATATTAATTGCAATTTCTCTTTAGTCTGCATATCAGCTGTTTTTGTTATAATCTAATCATAGACAAGGTATGTCAATTACTAGTTCAGATCTGTTTAGAATTAAATTATTCGTTACATATAAGCAAACGATCTAGTCTGCTTCAGATTTGTTTACGGCTGGTGAATAATATAAATTTTTAAACATAAACCCTTCTGGACGACCAAATGTCGCTAAATTAAACTGATCTACAGTATATGATCTACAGTACGCATCCCTCTGTAACACCACGTGTAACAATGTCATGACGGATACCCTTTCTTCTTAAGTACATATAGCAAAGCTTCGATTGGATTGTGCCCCTCGGTATTGATGGACTTATGGCAGAACATCTGAAGCATGCAATAGGAACTTCGTTAATTGCTCACCTAAGCCTGATATTTACACTTTCTATCCGGTTTGGGATTGTGCCTTCAAGCTTTGGAAAGGGCCTTCTCATTCCACTATTGAAGATCCCAACATTGGACCGTTCTATACCAGGCCATTAGAGCAGTCACAATTTCGTCAACACTTCTTGAACTGTACATACTTGATGTTGTTGGTCTTCATGAGTTCAGTGAGCTGCAATTTGGGTTTATCCCCGATAGAGGAACTCAGATGGCTGTTTACCTGGCGAGTGATGTGATATCGCACTGCATAGTCGTGGCTCTACCGTTTATACGTGTAGTCTTGATGTCGAGGGCGCGTTCGATGCTATAACACACCCTGTGTTGTTTCACAAAGCCATGAACACTGTACCAGACCAAATGCTGGAGGATACTGGTATATTGGTACAGAATGTTGTCCGTACAGGTTAAGTGGGTTGATAAACTGTCCAAGTCTATCAAAGTATGTAGGGGTACTAGACAAGGGGGATTGTCATCTCCCTGGCTTTTAACTTATTTTATTGTGATCTGGTGGAGGAAATATTAAATGCTACTGGGGGCTCCGTATTAATGGTTTATCTTATATATATTTTTGCTATGCAGATGATTTGCTCCTTACAAGTCTAACAGCTACCGGTCTCCAATGTCTGATCAATGTTGCAAACAAATATATCACTAATCATGGTCTGAGATTTAATCCCGATAAAACTGAGTGTACTATATATTTGGGCCATGTCATTTAGAACCTCGTCCTGTGTGGATTATTGATGAGGTTGCTCTATTGGAAACTGACCATGTTAAATATCTTGGAGTTCGTATTTCACAATTACAACCGAACATGCACGTAGAGAGTCGAATTAACTCTTGTCGAAAGACAGATTACGCACTTCAAGGCGTTGGACTAGGGAGTAGTGATTCTAATGTAGATATGGTAGCATATGCATGGAACACGGCTGTACGTCCGGTACTAGCATATGGTTTGCAATGTATAGGCATGTCAAATAAAGCGTTGGGTGATCTAGAAAAACAAACTGAAGCCAAGTGGCACTCCTGTGTTACATGCTATGAAGGTGTATACAATTGAACGACCATTAGACCTTGGCTACCTCGACTTAGTAAGATCTGCGTTTCGCTGCAAGTCAAGACCCAGGAGGTTGTATTTGCACTTATTAAACATGCACATGCAGTTGCACTAAAATGTCTAGTCATAATAATCTTATGTTAAATATGTAATGGATTATGAATATGCGACATTGAATCGAAAAAGGCTGAAGAGTTTCCCCACAAACGATGGTATAGGTGCCATTGTCAGACAACTGTCACTCATCAAGGATCCATATTATAGGATTATTTTAAATATGTTGATTATGCCATACTAGCGAAATTAATTATTTTATTGAAATACATCTTTACATAGTCGAAATCTATTTTTATAATGTAGTTTATGTATATATTCATGTTGTATCTCTCCATTTAGAGGCAGAATAAATAAATAAATAAATATTTTGCTGGCTATGGGCCCTTGCTCATTTTCTCTTTGATACTCCATTCCAGGGAGGGGGGTATGCTGTTTGTTGTTGCTATTTAGCGGAGCACTCAATAACCTATTGTCATCGAACATCAACTACATTCTACTATATAATGGCTAAGACAGTGTGTAGACATTTGAAAAGAGTCAGGGTGTGTATATATTCAAACCAAGGACTCTCGATTTCATGTGATACCGCTCTAATGAATGAGCTAATACAAACCCCGCAACAATAATCCACATATAACGTAAAATAGTGACCTTACCCCCCCCCCAAATACTGCCAATTTATGCAGTAAACAAACCTGGTGTTTGTAAAAACAACTCGACGGTAGAAACCAAACCCACAAGTATCGTCATTTGAAGATGATATTCCAACACTAGTCTCCTGGCACAACAATCATGTCAAGTACATTATCTAGAGATTGTTGTTATTGTGCCCAAAATTGTCTATATATGAAATGTTTGTGTTTATTTAATGATTTGACTATTTAGGGGATGAAGGGGTCAGTTTTAGGTACATATTTGTTAATATATAATTCCTCTTCTTAATTATATATATATATATATATATATATATATATATATATCTTCTTAGGGTATCACAGTACAGTACTGTGACTGCCATGAGTCAGATAGTTAAGACATGATATATTAGATATGTCATGTATGTATTTTCACTATTTAGATGCTATCATACAGACAAAAAGACAGACAAACAGACAGACAGACAAACAGACAGACAGACAGATGTATATATATATATATATATATATATATATATATATATATATATATATATATATATATATATATATAATATATATATAAAAAAGAGAGAGTAAGATTTGGTGAGTAAGTCTTATGTATCTTATTTTGGGGAAATTAAAAATTTGAGTTGAATTTAAATCTATCTTAAGACATGTTCAAAAACATTCGCGAATAGCAATATTCAGCTATTGGGACGTTCGCCTACAAGTCAACAGAAGTGATATTCACGGTGAAAGTGAGAACTACCTTAAATTTGGCATATTTATATTAATGAAGATGTAGGATAGCCCGTTATGTCAGTGTCATCTTTAAGGTGTTATATGTCATCTCTACAATCTACAGAACTCCTCAATAAAAGTGAACATATTTATAGTCAAATCTTCTCTTACACCGTACGAAGTTTTTAGCTCTGTTTTAAGGCCAGTCACTGGTTTGTGTAGCCATAAAGAAGAACTTTATTTAACATTAGGCTAAGACTATGTTGGATAAATAGATACAATTAGTCGACGTCATGTATTTGATCAAACCCGCCATAGTATCTGAAAAATGGCCAAATCTATCCGCGTCATGTTACTCATCATAATAAAGATAAATGGGCACTCTATTATTAATCTTTTGGCTGTAAACGTTACCATTCTTACCTGGAATCTTAGTTACCGCTCTATCCTAGATTATTACTCGAAGATTAGATGAGTCGGCATTTAGATATTTAATCCGGTAAATCTAATAACTATAAACACTCTCGTGTAAGTGTAAAGCGTGGACAACAAATGAAACAGCCCATTTGGAACGATAATAAAGTGATTTAAAAACATCATCCCATTTTATAATCATGTTATCTCCGTTTATACGAAGTGTTACTCTACTACCAACAGCATAACAACAACAATAACAACAACAACAACAACAATAATAATAATAATGCAATGTATAACACATTGCCAAACCGCTGACGAATTAATCTTCTAAACGAGATTACAGTTAATGAGATATAATGGTCTTATACGAGTGTATATATTTCTATATTTATATCAGCTTTTATCTGTATATGCAAATATCTATTTACATCATAAGGTATATCATTTGCAGAAAAGATGACATACAGGGAGAAAATGTTTTTCAGTAAGCGTCGTTATACGTTTGTTTGAATAAGCGAGTGTATATGTGATACGGAAGTGTAAAACAGTTAGACAACACTAGAATTTAGACAACTGACAATATGTTACCAAATCTTACCACATGTTTTGATAATATAAAAACAATGAGCTTTCAAAAGAAGAGTATCTAAAATACACACACAGTGAATGCATAATACACAGCAATATAACATCAATATAAAGTAATCAACAACCTGCATACAAAATTAACTGTTTGTTAGCAGTAAAAACATGTTATGTATAAAATGGAAATATAACAAATATCACTAATATATTAGGTAAGAATATTTCAAAATACAATATCATATTATATATATATATATATATATATATATATATATATTATTGATATAAATTCAAGTCGCATATTGACGTCCTCATTTAATTGTATTATATATTATATTAATATATATATTATATATATATATATATATATATATATATATAATGTGAAGTTGTCCTGTGTCTAGGTGACCGGTGAAAGAGTTTCAGGATGTTCTGATAAATCCAGTTAGAAAGATAGATAATAAATCAGTATCTGTGGTGTTTTTATATAAATTCAGTTTAGACTGTAATGTTCTAAAAAAAAATTAAATTTTTATTTAAATTCTAGAAAGGGCAGCTGGTTTCCGTCTACAGAAGTATTTATTTAAAAATAACCTTAATAAATCATGACAACTTGCATATAAAGGTGATTACGGTACTGAAAGAGCTTTCCTTCAGGCAACAAATTATATTATATTATGATATGAATTAATCAAGGTGGGGCTGTATTATATGTTCCTCTGGGTTTGCCTGCTGCATTTGGAACAGCTAACCATAATGTTTATTACTCTAGGTTGAAGTTTGGTGAGATGTTTGGTTTATCAGGTAAATTATTAGAATGGTTTCAATCTCTCATACAAAGCTCCCAGATAGTGTTTGTTCATTGTATTTTGTTTGATCTTCAGTCATTGGTATCTGGTGTAACACAGAGTTGAGTTCTTGGTACTTTGGTTTTCACAATGTACACACGTCGCCTTCGTCTTGTAATCATGTACATCGACATGACGTTAAATACAACTTGTATACCACTGGCACACAGATGTATATATTATTCTATCCTGAAAATGAGTTAAATTTCTCCACTTCCTTGACGATTTTAGGACATTTTATTGCTGATATTTGAATGACTCAAAATCTTCTGAGATGAAATGCCGATAAAAAAACTATATATTTAACTTCACCATATTAGGTGAAATCCTCCAAAACACTAGCATTCAGATTGGTGAATCTTCCATTGCCCCCAATGAGTCAGTACAAAATCTAGTGGTTATTTCTGATATATGTATTAATATCTATGATCATGCCACAGTTCTATGCCGGGCTGCCTAATACAATCATAATAACATCAATTATGTAAACACATTATCAACACAAGAAACACTTGTTCCTGTGGTCCATGCCTTTGTTATATTTCGTGTTGACTGTTGTAACTCTTTGTTATGATGCAGCTCGCATAGTGATAAATACTCGAAAATATTATCGCATTATCACAATTCTTCAAAAAACCCTACATTCTTGGACAGCATATCTATTTCAAGATTTTACTAACGAATAATAAATATCTCAATGACATGGCACCGGCATACCTGTGCGAACTCGTGTCCATTAGAAAACTTACCCGAAAACGTCATGTCGTCCAGTCAGATACTATTGGGGGTAGCCTACCCGTGTCTCGTCTCAAGTCATACGGTGATTGTGTGTTAAGTGTCACATCCATCACTTTATGAAACAAGTTGTAGGTGGATATAAGAAATGCGTCTTCTCTTGAAACCATTAAAATCTGTTATAACAACTCACCGTCCAATATGTTGTTGGGGTTTACATACATCTTATTCGGGGTAAGACTGTAAATAGCCTATGAATGACTGGTAAGGACGATCTACCTGTATTAAATAGATATTATATATAAATTCACTAATACCATGATATTAGTGGATATAAACGTGTATTTTATTATTTGAACTGATGTAAATGTTCGTTTTATTTTGTCGTCGTAAGGTACTAACTTCGATACCGCATTGAAAATGGCAGCCTTAAAGGTCAAAGGTCACCAAAAATACGGAAAGGTAAGGACATGATACGTAAATTTTATCACCTGAATAAAATAACTCTGCTTCACAAACACGCGCGCGCACACACACATATATATACGCAGCACACACGCAGCGCGCGCGCGCGCACACACACACACACACACACACACACACACACACACACACACACACACACACAGAGAATCACACTCATATACAAACACGCACGCATACATGACCGTACACTAGCTTCTAGTGTGACACCTGATCATTTATTCAGTTGTTAATTCCATCTACTTAAACAAATCAAAAGTCACACAAATACAAGAGACTTATGAAACTAAACTAACCTGAATATGTATCGCTTATAGAATACTCTATATATAAATTCTACGATGTTCGTCGTAAAAATATTCAGCAAATCAGATGAAAAATGAACCAATTAACCCATAACATATGAACAATATAGGTAGACTATATACTCTGATAATTGTTTGTATTATTTGCTGTCATCTGACATCTAGTTTTATTATTATACTATAACATAGTGGAGCCGACGATGATGGCAGCGTAAAGGAATTTAAGAAGCTAAATATTAATTGGTGTTTCATCCATCACTATGTCGGAAGTCCTGGTTGTAGGCTGGCTGTAAACACTGTTGTAAAATCAATTTCAACCTTTTCCAACCAATTAGGAACTGTTATCCAGCATTATTGATGTACAGCGAGTCATGTACGATAATTAATTTTCTGTTAGCCTAAGTGTTATTTAAGTAGTGTACTGCTAAAATGGCGACTAATTTACTTAATTAGAACGTGATGTTTGTATATATATATATATATATATATATATATATATATATAGCTTAAAATCCGCCGTGCTCCGGCCCCTGGTCTATAACTAGCGGGTTTAGAATAATATTTAAAAGAATGAATCTTAATTAGAAAACATCATAGTCCTAACCAATGTCACATTAACCACCGAGAGAGAGAGAGAGAGAGAGAGAGAGATAGAAAGATAAACACACACACACACACACACAGAGAGAGAGAGAGAGAGAGAGAGAGAAAGATAGAAAGAGAAACACACACACACACACATACACAGAGAGAGAGAGAGAGAGAGAGAGAGAGAGAGATTAACCTATCCTTCAATTAGGATTGTGTACCTTATATTTTGTTTAACTGATAACATTTCAGTATAGGTTTATATTGATGGCTGGACGGTTATTTCACGTTAACTTGAGAGCTAAGGATTGTTTAATTATTTATTATTAATGAACTGTTATCTAGCATCTGTTACTTGTTTCTATTGATCTCCGTATGTTACGTTGTTCGTGTTCTTTTATGTGCTATTCTGCCTTTTTTAGTATATTTCGCGAAATGTCAGGAATGAGCGAAAGTCTTAATTTGGATTAAATTGCTTTTATATGTTCGTCTCCTTGAGTGTGTGTGCGTTTGTTTATGTGTGTTTGTATGTATGTGTGTGTGTGTGTGTGTGTGTGTGTGTGCACACATATGTGATTATGCATTTGTTTTTTGCGCGTTATGTATTCAGTTGTTCATAATGTGTTGTTGCCTTAGATTTTGTATGCTAGAGAGACTTCTTATGTCAACACACTGGGAATTTTGCTTTTGTGAATATCGTATGTGTGTGTGTTATAAAGATAGTTAAGGCACTGGCACAGGTGTTATACTTTCATTCAAACAACAATTTAAAAAAATAATTGTAAGTATAATTAATTACCGGTAAAATTAGAGAAAAATTTAAGAAAAAAACAAATTTCTAAAATAATCCAAAAGAGGATAATCTAAATATATGAAATGGGGACATGTAATTAAAAAATCTATATTGTTCAGAGTATAATTTTATTGTTTTTTTCATCTTTTTATTGGTTATAGACGTTACACTATAGCTCTTCATTCGGACACTAAATTCGTGATATTTCTAGTGTAATTACGTCAATATTCCCATTGACCTGTTCCAGGAATGGGGAGCCGCAACATTACATGCCTATTCGTCACACGACCTGAGTCAAAAACGATCTCTTACAAAAATGCCACATAATGGGACAATAATTAAGATGGACCATTACAAAGGTATTGTACGGTAACGTTTTAGATTCACCATCTAATATCGTGAACATTTTGGCGATAACGTTCATTTTACGTCCTGCTTTAACACATAATTCTCAGATACGATCACTGAATAACAATTTACTATTCACAGTAATATCAAGTAGTTTGACATTATTTCTGAGCTTGAATATCGACACCATTAACACGAAGTACAGCCGTCGAGGAATTAGCCTTTAGATGATTTTCATCGAACCGATTTGTCATAACGTTTGATATACTCTATAACTGTTTTGAAACATTCAGGATTGTATCTCCGACATTGTTGTCGTCGGCATCATTAGTCTATAGGCTTGTGTAAAATTTTCTAGATTTGTAATTTGTTTAGGTAGATTCTTGACACTCGTGTCTAAACCACCTGGAAACTTTACATATTGTTTTTGCAAATTAACCATACATATTCATTCAAATCTCATACAATATTTGTTTCATTTTATTTAAACTCATATAAAAGGGTCAATAATTTATTGGAAACAAAAGAAGAGCACTAGAAATACTCTAAATTAGCAAAAATGCAATATGGCCACCAGATTTCATGCTTTTTAATATGTAAAATGCCATACTGTTGAACCAATGGACATAGGAAGATCATCTTCTAGATATTCGCCAATCATTGGTGGTCTAATGATCGTACAGCTGTCACCTTTCCCACCACATTTGCAAAGTTCAGTACAGACCACATTGTTTCCTCTGCATAAGTACTTTCGCGAACACTGATTTCTCACAGTTACACCTGGCGAGCTGCAGCACTGAAACCAGAGCTGGTGCAACCTGAGAAAGTTTGTCAGCCCCTTATTCATCTTTGAGTTGCTTGAACAAAAACCATCTGAGCATCTTTCTTTGCCCAGTGTGGACTCCACCTGGACAGAAAAAAGAGCAAATAAACTCTTGACAGCCACGTAGAACTTCTTCGAATGGTTCATCTCCTTCGCCCAGACCAGCTATTGCTATCAGATTGGGGAGGCCTGCCTTCAGGAAAGTTGCAAAGCATCCCTTATTTGCCTTTCCTTGGATATGTCCTATCGTATCACAGCCTGTGAGAAAATGCCAGTTCGTCAAAGCTGTTGATTTCTCCGGGCCAAGCTTGTCATATATAGGCTGTAGCAAGACTGGATCATCTTTCGCTTGTACCCATGATTAGCGCAGAATGGTTGGCAAGTAGTGGTGTTCTTCGTAGAGCCAAAAGCAGCATATCAGTGTCTTGTGAATATATGTAGATATTCATCCCATTGCTCGCAACTTCTACAGCATGATAAATCATAAGCCTCTTCCTCTGTGCTGATACCACTAATTGTTTCACATTCATAATTCGTCATGACCTCTTGCCGCGTTGCAGTCATAACCATGACTGTAGCGCATGAGCAGATGGGAAAGGTAGAGAGTTAGCGAATCCTTTGTGTTGTTGCTGGCGAGAAACATCTTTTTGTCTTTGGTGCCCGTTGAGTCTTGAACGATGTAGGATTTAGTTACCTTCATCCTACCTTTCCACCGCTCTCTAGTCTGTTCTTTCATTGTTACTTTCTTGGTGTAGTTATCAAATACAACTCACACTTGACAATATCCTCGAGTATTCAATTTAATGTATTTTGCAGCAGACATCCATGTCTTCTGCTTGACCTTTATCATCTTGTCCCACAAATTGCGACTCCTGGTGATGCGTTCCTCTACAAACGTTTTGTAAGCTTCCATGCCAGTCTCATCTGTTGCTAGGATACTTTGTTGAACTTCGTCAGAGATGATCGCCTTTGACATGAGTTTGAACATGCGCGGTCTTTACAGTCTGAGTTCTCGCTACCAGTCTCCGTTTTGAATAAGTTGGAGGGTGCTAACACTGACTTCAGCTGTTCAATGGAGCGTTCTTGGCGAGCAAGTTTTGACTGAGAGAGTTGATGATGACGTGGTGGTTCAGTTGTGCTAGTAGTAGAAACAAGTTGTTCTGATTCATCAGCAAGTCGTTCCAGCTCCGGAGCAGTGAGACAAAACTTCAAGAGCGTTGCAGGATATGTTGTTATTCCAGAGATCCCTCCTTGGCATTTCGTTGATTTATTAAGGTATTCCATCGCCTGATCAACACCAATTCGTATGAATGGAATACGGTCGCTGGTATTCACTGCAAACTCACCATTTGTGAAGCTCTGCCATAGTTCTGGATCAGAAGTTCTTATGGCATCCATGCGTGCGATGAACCCTGGAATTGTTTGAGCGTAATCTCCTGGCATATGCAAAGAGGTTCTTGCAAAGATTCCCAAGTAGAGTTGCCAGTTAACTTCCCGTATAGTCCTCTGGGGCTGTAACAGTGTCATCACCTGCCGTATATACCTCCTAGCCCATTGAAACATTGGGTCTGTCTTATGACTAACATCAAACTCTTGCAGCTGTTTCTCAATATTCAAGGATTCTATATCCATTAAGAATGCCTGGTGTGATTCCGCAACGCCTGTCTTATCCCTGCATGCTTCAGTCAGTTGCTTTACACTGGCTACCAAGGTGTCGTATACAACGGGGTGATCCTCAAGGAATGTATCCAACTGGAGATCGAAGCTTGCCTGAAGAGTTAACTGGTGCGCGATCGTTCTATTGTAATGATTGCCATTTAAAATCTGTGATACGGTTACGCTACTGTACAGATCTACTTCTTGCCATGCATCCCCAAGACCGCTACCTTCAATTGTCCATCCCAAGCACCTAAGTGTACAGATCTCTGTGTGGAATCCTCCTTGGCTGAACACCCATTTGTTCTTGACCTCTGGATGTAGATACTCGAGTTTCACAACTCTGTTGTATACGTCCATATTTAAAGTCACAACGAGAGTAGGCCTACTGTTTTGCTCCAGACACAACTGCGTTCAATCTAGTCAGCTGGTCCAAGCCAGTAACTAATGTGGGCCATTCAGTAGCAGCAGCATTGATGACTGAACGTCTTGTCGATTACTGGTAAGGCATCCTGATCATCTGCGGTGTGTACGAGCGAGTAATAGGCTGACCACAAATGCACTTGTTGCCTTTCAATGCTTTGATTGGCTACCAATGCCTCAGGTTCTTCGGTGGTTTCTGCCCATTCATCAGGCTGTGAAGTACTTGAATCGGATAAATCTGGAGCTTTAGAGTCAACGCCAGGAAAGTTGATATTTGTTGACGAGTTTCCTCTGTCTCAGTAACGAGCAGTTACCCAAGCGAGGTCACTGACTTGTGAAGCATCGTACAGTCATATACGCCCACCTTGTAGCTGGCATACTGTGGACTTGTCTGTGGTTTCGGACTGCCTTCGATAGCCCAAGGAGTAACTGGATAACTGTTTGTCGGACATTACTTAGAGTTTCTGATACAGGCTGTTGGCTGCTGAGCTGAAATTGAATAACTATCGTTTCACCATCGTCTGATGACTGATACACTCCGATAGCCATGCCATGGAAACTGTGTGTGCAGACAATCTGTATTATTCCTGTCCTATTATACGCCATGAAATATGTAAATGTCGTTTTATGTAAGTCCGTAGATCTAATTTAGTTTGGATTAAACGTCAGCGAGAGGAGGGTTGTCGAATAGGCTAAATATAATAATAGTTAAGCCTAATTTCCCCCCCCCCAAAAAAAACATTATTTTAAATGTGTTCCTTATACTTACCGACGAAAAGTTATTCCTTTTATATTTCTTTTACTCCCACGGTTTATGCAACCAACGACACAACAATATTTCACCATGTTTATAAACCCGGTTTTTCAGTCTGCGTTCCTTTTTTTTCCACGACCGGAAGTTGAGACCTGTTTGCTATCAAATCGGCGACCTTGTTCGGTCTAGTTTTCTTTCAGGTCAATGGTAAAAACTTAAATATCATCATAATGGCGGGAAGTATGATCGGATCTCGATGTAATAATGGCACCGGAATATTTCTCGGATAATTCAGCTAACGGTTAAGTTACACTAGTGAAGCTGGTGTATTTTGTTTATATAGATTTAATTTAATTTACTATGAATTGATTAAATTAAGTTAATTTTTATTTCTTGCTTTCTCTTATCATTTGACCCTATATGCTATCGCCCACTCCAGTGTTTACACTAAGAACCCGGTTTTTGGTCTGTGTGTTAATGGATGAATTATACTAAAGATCAATTGCTTGCCTTACGACCTGATGGTGGTAATACCATTTGTCTAGCGATGCGCACACTTAGTGGAGAGCATCTAAAGCAGATGGGGTCTGATGCAAGTAATTTGATCAGTTTGTCAATAACACCATATAATGGGACAGCTAAACAAAATAAAGTATTAGTCTAATCAATTGTCAGACGATCTGTAATAAATAGGATGAAATATCTGATGTTGTTAAGGATATAGATCTTGATGGTCTACCAGTCAGCCAAGTCTCTGTAATTGTTAGCGGGGTAACTCCAGATGCATATTCATTCCATCATGCAGCTCGGATTCACAAGAAAGGCGGAGGAGTCAACATTCTTCTTCGTGGTTCTTTTAAAAATTACCAACTGACATTTTTTAGAAAGTCATCAAAACTCGGGTCATCCAGTCAGATATTATTGCATGTGCCTGTGTCTCGGCTAAAGTCATATTGTGATAGTGCGCTTACTGTTGCAGCCCCCACTTTGTGGAATAGGTTGCCGGCAGATATTAGAAATGGATCTGTTCAAGGTTGCTTTCACAGATAATCGTATAAATCTCTTGTAGATTTTTAACAAATTTGTTAAAAATTAAATTTTTAACAAATTTAAAATTTTTTTAACAAATTTTTTAATTATTTGGGGCATCATTTACAGCGCAGCGCCAGTGAATGGCTCCTGCTAGCAGGAGCACTTAATATGCATTATTATTATTCGTATTAATGTTACATTATTTAAAGAGATTATTTTTTATACAAAAAATATAGACAAGTAGATAAAGCAAACTGTGACGATCAGATTGTATTTTTAGGTGTATATTGTTTATGAATTTATAAGTATTTCAAATATTATTTCTAAAATGTTTTACAGAATATTTTAGAAATGCTTATACTGAGTGTGTGGGCGAGTGAGTATGCAACAGTGTTTTGGTGAGCAAGCGAGTGAATGTACACAAGCACCGAAACTCATAACTAACAACTAATGATTTTAAATCGAGATGTTTTATACTCGTACCGTGCGAAACAAAAAGGAAAAACCAAAAATAAATAGACGAAACAAAAATAAAATACGAAAATGTTAGTTCGAGAACAAAAGATAATTGGAGTAAAATAAAAGATTCTAATTAAATCAAATGTTTAAACTAAATAATTGAATAACACGTGACACCGCTAACAGAAGATCAATAATCGCTTAGCATTTGTTCAAGTATAAATATTACAGCACGGTTTATTTGTTGTGTGGTGTGTGTGATTATATTGTTGTTCTTCATTGGTGTGGCCATATGATCGCGCATTTTCTCTACCCAGGAGTGTACTACCAGCATACAAACAGGACATTATACGTCCGGCTTCCGCCATAGTGATGGATGTAACATCAATTAATACTAAGCTTGTTCTTTCCGTGGCAGTCATCGTTGTTCAAAGTGTAACTGTACAAAGGTAAAACTAGATATCATATAACGGCAAATAGTAAAGAGTTATTATAATCTATGTTGTGTGTGCGTGTATATGGTGCGTATGTGTGTGTGTTTAATAGTATTACTAGACGGCCCATCAATGTCGAATATGATAATATTAATAACAATTTGGTATAAAACATTAAACACAAGATTATTGGATATTAGTTTAGATACGACAACCAAAATTACTATCTCGGTTTAAGAGATTATAAATGATCCTATTGTTATTGAGGATCACGTAAATTACTTGAATATAAAATTGTAATAAACTGACACTGATAACCAATATTAATAATGTTCATCATAAAATGACACTTTGGGGGGGGGACAGTAATAGTGAAAAAGATTAATCCTTACCTTGTCTTCAGGATTCTTATCACCAAAACGATGTTCCTATGGATAATAATATTATATATATATATATATATATATATATATATATATATATGTGTGTGTGTGTGTGTGTGTGTGTTGTGAAAATTCCATTATGATGGAGTTTGTTATATATTAACAGTGGTGTTTGTTGACGATTTTAAATTTAGCAAATTTGATTAATATAGAAATATTAATGCTTACGTGGTCTCCTCTGAGATGGTGGGTCTAATAAATAAAGAGAGGGAGATAAAAGTTGTCTTAATCGATGTGAAAATTATGACAGACTGATTATTTATATATATAACTACCAACTATAGCAGGACACAAACAGGAAAAGACATTTATATTTAAGAAGTACACAAATTACAGATTCATAATTTGATGATTATTATTATTAATTTAGCGTATCCCTTCATTTGAAATGGATCCCAATGTCATAAATACATAACAGGCCCATCTATATACATAATACAAATTCCAATATTTGCATAAATTAACTACTACATCTCTAAATCTAGAATGAGTTCATATCCGAAAAATTAATACAGAAGTCATAATGTCTTGCTTACGGTATCTTGCTTTTTGCCATGGATCCATTTGGTCTACAAAAAGGAATATATATATATATATATATATGCGTGTGTGTGTTTGTGCGTCCGTGTGTGTGTGTATATATATTATGTGAGAGTGTGTGTATATTGTGATGTTATTTATTAGTTGTGTTGTATGTGTGTGTGTTGTTGTGTGGTCGTTGTGTGTGTGTGTGCCATTTTTTAAACCATATTTAGAATATATCTTTTAGACTAAAATTAAAAAGATTTGAAAAAAAAACAAAAAAAGACTAACTGTATATTCTTCTCTCTTCAGGCGTCATTTCATCTAAAATTAAAATAATAAAAGGTTAACTGTATGTGTATGTTTGTATATATATATATATATATATATATATATATATATATATATATATATATATATATATATATATAGTCGGTTTTAAATCAAATAAATAATGTTGTGGATTATAGTCCAACTTAAGGAATTTCCATCTAGCTCAATGTTTAGTTGGTACTTACATGAATTTGGAACTAACATCACACCAATGAATGCGAAGATGAGAAGAAATGTTACTAGTAGCTTCATGCTGCTTGAAATCTACAACAACAATAAATATTACTTAATTACTTAATAACAATCATGTCATATAAAAACTAATTATAACGTTATCACTTATTGGCTTCACTCAACTTAATTTCATATAACGAACATTTTTGCGTTTTCTTTTCTTAAAATTCATAAAATATAAATTCATGTTACAAAGATAGAGAGATCAAAAGACAGACTTTATACACATACCTGACAAAGTCACAAACACTTGAATCAATAATTAATAATAAAGACCTTTGTCTCTTGATGTAGTCAGTTGTTGTACCGTTCAGCAGCAAGTCGGACGCCCGAATGATAATTATCTGTTCTTCTTGATCGTCTTCTATCATATTATGTTTATATTTTGGCGCCCACAAGACGGATATTTAACGGAATAATACGACGGGACAACAAAGGCGTTATAATAAATTGAAATTTTAAATATTTACAAACATTCGTTATCCATTTATATTTTATTTTTGAAAGCAATAACTCATTAACATTATTAAAATTATATTTGAATCATTTGGAACGGTTAAAACTAATTCTCGTCGGCGGCAACTTTATAATTTAATTCTCTTAACCGGCGGCTAATCTCCCTTCCTGCTTCAGTATTAACACTCTCGATCTTAGTACAACAAAAGTGGCCGTAAAACACCAATCATCATCATCATCATCATCATCATCACCATCGATCTTAATACAACAAGCACGATTTGTGTCTAAACAGCTTCTTTGTTCTAATGTCACCCCACTAATAAACTTAGGAAATATATTTCAGTGGGTTATTAAAACCTAAAATATGTTAATCGTTTAGACACTACCGATTTATGATATGAATATTACCATTCGTAGATACTAAGTATATGATATCTCTTCACGTAAAATTATATAGTTTTAGTTTTAAACTGGCGATTTGCTTAATTTTTTATTTTTTGTTCCACTTGTATAGAGGTAAAATAAATTGAAAGGATAGCTATTATAAAGTTTTATAAATAGACATGTTTTAATTTTTGGCATTCCGTCAGCTAATTTTTATTTTCCGATATTGCGATGCCAAGTATATTTCTACCTTTAAGGTGTCGAAATGCTTTATATACAGGTTTCTTTTGGACCACAGAAAATTATTGTTGAATGTAAACTGTGGTGTCAAAATAGTTTATGATATGTATGTAGCAAGTCACCATTGAACCACACGCACGTTTTGTTTGTTGCGAGCTGTGGTATCAAATGGTATGTTTTTACGTGCTTCCGCTTTTTGTACGTAGCCTGCATGTAGCCGCTTTCCTGTGGGCGTGACATATTTGTCGCGTACGAAAAGCGAATTAGCTGGTTCCCACAGGCTGATGAGTAGACCAGACACATGCTTAGATATACGCACACATTTATCAATATGTGGAGGTATGGAACATTTTATTTTTAGATTAATGTATGTATAGTTGTATTTAGATTTATGGAGGTAGGTTTCGAAGGATGTTTAGATATGTTGATGTTCTGTGCCTGTTGCCTCTTACTATGTACCCTAAAACACACACACACACACACACACACACACACACACACACACACACACACACACACACATATTTATAATTTGGAAATCGGACAAATTCTTCGTTTCAACATTGATCTGATGAATAAATTGAATTGCACTGAGATGGATAGATCTCCAGGTTATGGGTTCGATTCCTGATCTAATCACGAAGGATTGTATTGTACATGTTAGTTGCCACAGGATCGACCAATCGTTTTTGACGCACAGGAAGACAACGTAAAATATTAATTCAAAGCGAAACTAATTGCCAGGACGGAGAACCCCCCCCCCCCACACACACACACACACACACACACACACACACACACACACACACAAACAAACAAACACTGAGCTGTTTTTCGGTTTAGTTAACTGAAAACCTGAAAATGTGGTAATATTCGTTCTTTTTTCATTTTCAATTTGAATGTTTCAGATCAAAAACAGAAACAAAATGGTTGCTAGTGTGACGTCGGTCTTCTGACATTGGATTATGCATCGATATTATTTCGTTTACAAATATTACAGAACATCCGGTTCACTGAGTTCAGATTTGTTTACTCTACGATACTAATCATCTTAAGATGCGGTCGGTATACGTTCTTGTCGTCTGTCTGATCTGTCTGACTTACACAGGTAATGCTCTACAGGTCATTGATGATAAATTAGCGGTGTAAATTAATCTAGTCGAATCATTTACGGCTAACCCAGTTTGATGTTATAATACTGACAGTAGTTAGCTTGGATTCGGCGTTATTTTTCCGTTGTTTTGCAGTTGTTTTTCTTCAAATGGCCATTACTTCGTTATTAGGTCGATGGTGTTGCTTCTTTTATCACGTCAGTTGAATCTTTGGAACCAAATGAAGCCATTGTATTTCAATGAGACGAAAACCTTCAACGTTTAAAATAGATTTCTTCCCAGTTATTGATAGTTTATTCTCCACGTGTCGTTGACTACTAGTTCTGAGAGAAGTACTAGATCTACTCTAGGGATCCTTGGCTTACCAAAAAGTGGTTAACTGTTAGTCGATTCATTCGTCTCTTTAGCCTTTGAACTGTTCACATCTGTTACGTATGGCGGGGGGGGGGGGTATACGTAGGGAAAATATCCCACAAATACGGGTAATCAGGTAGGTACTCGATTCCAACTCATAATCTAGATATTTACAATAGAATACTCTGATCACTGCGCTAGCGATCGTCCTTCAGCGTGTATTTCTGATAAAGTTTAAGAACAATCTGGATCACAGATATGTAAGTAACATTTTAACGACAGAGCCATACCATTGACTGAATCCATTCTAACATTCTCTAATACAAATTATAAAAATAACCCATCTTTTAACCATCAAAAGAAGAATGCCATTTGTGATTAATTGGGTAAACAAAACTATTAACTCCCAAAGCGGTAATCTTGGACATATATTATAAATATATCAAACGGGAAAAATTGCCTTAGAAAATGTAAAGATAATTCAAATTGTATACGTTTGTCAAAATCCGAAAGATGGAATTTGTGAAATAAATAGAAATACATCGTTTGTTACTAGTCTAAAGGCTTCAACTTCGAACAGGTAGGGGCACCTTATGTGCTAATTTAAAATGCTGTATATATCAGGGTTTTAGGGCTCTTTTATAAAGAACATGCGGAGCCTCCAGCATCGTTTTCTTGCATGTCGCCAGTGAAAATTAAGTACAATTGGCCATGAACGATTTTAACCAATGAAGGGTCGAAGCCAAATCGAGCCTACCACTGTACTACAGTCCTCCACATTAGGGTTAGAATCCCGGTGTTACTTAGCTCTGTAATATGTTATATTATGATCAGGTCAAACCCCTACGTATCATTTCTTGGCCATCGTGGTAATAAGACGACTATCCTTGTGACTTTAACCCCATGGAGAATTACATCTATCACTCCCAAAATCATAACAAATATATCATTCACTGACTGGCTGGCTGGCTGGCTGACTGACTGACTGACTGACTGACTGATTGACCGACTGACTGACTGACTGACTGACTCACTCACTCACTCATCATGGGTTAGAAGTACACGTTTAAATGATAATGAAAACAACTGTTTTTCGCTTGATAAATCAAAGAAAACCAATGTCTTATCAAATATTGACATTCATATTTTAGGTGCGGATGGTGCTCGCCAGCTCGGAAGGTCGGTGTTCAAGATAATGTTTTTTTGTATTTACAATTGGAATATCAAACAAAATATATATTGCGTGTTAACTAATCACCAGAAAACATGTCACATTTGTATAGGCTACCTAACCTTGATGGTCCACGTAAACCACCCATTAAGAAGCCACTTAGAAGAAAGTGCCTTGATTTAGGGAAACCGTGCAACAGTGAAATCCCGACGCATCGAAAGTGCTGTGGATCCCATGTCTGTTACTGGTCTAAAGGCCTCAACTTCGACAAGGTTGGCATATATATTCGTGCGTGTATGTGCGTTTGTATGTGCATGTGCGCTTGTGCGTGTGTGTGTGCGTGCGTGTGTGTGTGATAGGGAGTCTCTATGAGTGACCAAGTCATTTTACAGTTTCGATCGACGTACGTCAACCGAATCACTGACTTACCTGCAATCACAGATACGACGTGTACTTCTTTCGAGTTACCATGAGAGGTTTGGCTAATTTGGTCACGTGCTCTTGTTGTTAATGGTCTTATTCGGCCAATTTATGTTGTGTGTCGTCCAAGAGTCAAATATGTCCCTTTTAATCTTTGGATTTATTGAGCTCTAACAGCTATTTTGCCACATGTAAAATGGAGGGAGTCTGATGTGTTGGTGCTGATTAGATTCCGACGGCGCTACATTTATTTTGATATAAATATAGAAGAATATATCCGGGATATTTTGTATTCTTTGTTTCTAATTTATATGTCTAATGTGTTAGAAATTGTACCCTCATCAATGTACCTCATTCTACGGACAGCAATAACTAGATGCCAACAATAAAATGCAATAATTTATATATTTACTCATTTATATACAATATTTATATAGCACTCTTTTCATGAAATACATCACGTTCAAAAGTGCTTTACAATGAAAGACATATCAAAGTCAATTGTTAAAATGATATGATAAAATATATATTTCCTGTAAAATGAATTATTACAGTATGATGGTGTTTAGTATTATGACGTAATAATATAAGAGCAAAAAAAAAATACATTTAATTTAAAAAACAAAAATAATTATGAAGACAAAATATTTTGTAAACTTGCAGCCAATATGAAACTTTAATGATTTTCGGTTTTAAATATATTAACTATTAAGATATTGTCAGCTGAGCTCTACTTAATCTAGCAAATAGTAGATACGTTGAGGAGGGCATTTCGAAATCTGATTCTTGCGAAAACGTGTATGGTCAACGTACTGACGATTAGTAGAACGAGTCAAGTTACAGTTAATAAAGGTATGTCTGTGGGTCGACGGAAGGCCGACCTGGTGACAGGCGTCGAATTGACCGGATGAAACATCCCCAGCAAGTATTATCTTATACGTGTCTAGCTGGGAAGAAATTCGTCATTTGAAAACTGATTTTCTTTTCAGTCTGGATCCTGCGTGAAGTGTATACAGTCGGGTAAAGCCTGCCAGAATACCTCCCAGTGTTGTAGGGGTTTGATCTGCCGCAAACACAGCGTGATACGCGTTGATGGTGTATGCGGCCCGAAATTCGCCAAGAACCACTGGTGTGTTAATAATGGAAACTGTTTGAGTGGGGTATGCAAAAAGACATTTCTCAATTTGTTCTTGAAGGGACACTGTAAGTAGTTACCACCTCTATGGTGGAAGTTAAATGTAGGCGTATCAAGCTACGTTACCATGGTCTAGACAAGCTAAGTAGAGTTGTGTACCAAAATACATATATAATTGAAATGATAGTTTGATGAAACATGGGTGTGTTTGGGTGTGTGTGTGTGTTGTGTGTGTGTGTATCTCTGTGTGTGTGTATTTGTGTGTGTCTGTATGTATGTTTGTGTGTATTAGTGCGTGCGTGCGTGCGTGCGTGTGCGTGTGTGAGTGTGTGTGTGCGTGCCTAGGTGCATACATTCACGAAGCTTTAATAACTGACTTGAAAAAGTGACAAAAATCACCCAGTGACTGACTCAGTACTTCAGCGTTATAGAAGTTAACGTCATAATATGTCACAGCTGGATATTATCAAAAGTCCAAGTGAGAATTAAGCTTATTCCAGAATGATGAACAGTTAATCTAAAAATGGCATAGTTGTAGACTGGTTCTCTATTTAATATAATATATGTATGTGGTTATTTTCATATATAAATGTTTTTTTTTCTCTTCAAATAGGATCTGTAGATATTTGTTATTTCATAGCAGTATTTGGTTTTAGTATAAAATATGCTATAAAATTGTTTAATTTGTGTAGTCTTTAACAAACAAACAAACAAACAAACAAACAAACAAACAAACAAACAAGCAAGGAAGCATACATACATACATACATACATACATACATACATACATACAAACATACATACATACATACATACAAACATACATACATACATACATACAAACATACATACATACATACATACAAACATACATACATACAAACATACATACATACAAACATACATACATACATACATACATACAAACATACGTACATACGTACGTACGTACATATGACGATATATAACTATGTATTCGCACACACACACACACAGGCACGCACGCACGCACCGTAAAGTATGACTAATATTCAGCGACATTCAACATCATGAATTATGACAGTGAAAAACATTGCTAGAGTTTTGTGGATAATCCCGCATATCAGTCGATTTACAGAAACTCTCCTAAAAGGACATCAAAGGAAGAGGACGAATACAATCTAAAGAAAGGGCTATATTAAACAGACACACAAGAAACAGAGTGAAAGTTACGTCCAAAATACTTAAAACAATATTTACTGATATTAGATTTCGGTATTTATTCTTGCACGTTTGGGAAATATGAAGGTTTTACTGTACATTAAATACAGAATGCATGCACAACAAATTGGAGTGTAAATCCGATTAGCGGAAGAAAAGGAAATATAATGGAAATTTAGAAAATAGTAGACATTCTCAAGATGTAATATTTATTTTAAATGGATGTAATAAAATATCTTATTTGGACATCTAAGAAATGTTCTACTTGTATGGTCACTTTGGTTCACATGGCAGCCTAAATTAGCCAACAATTCGTAATGATGCGAAGTGAAATATTAAATATCAGTACCATTGACCCGAAAGAGTCGGATGACTGCGATGGAAACTATCAAATCAGAGTTCGAATGTGACATATATTAGCTTTTATGAGCCTATCCTTTATCACCATTTGATGAAAGATCAAAATTATCACAGCACCAACAATCATATAGAATCTCATCCGAAAGAGAAAACATTACAAGTGGATGGTATCATTTCATTCGTCTCATCATGAATGAAAATGCAAATGAGATTAAGTCCCTTGAGAGGAACCACGAGTATCTTCCATCTTCGCCGTAGCTTCTCCTACTTCATACATAGGACAAGCCATTATGGGATCGACGTGTTTACACTCATTTCTCCTACCACTCCAGGTTTATCTCAATGACGGAGCAGAAGCATGATCACCGAAAGTTTACAATACAGGGTTAACGCAACAACTTCTCATACATCAGAAAAACCGAAGAACCCACCTAGATCAACTCACACAAACTTTTCTTTAATCTTCTTTCTTTGCAATACCCGTTCTCATATTAATACACTACATATATATATATATATATATATATATATATATATATATATACTGCTCTATGTATGTATGTATGTATGTATTATATATATATATATATATATATATATATATATATATATATATATAAATCAGTAAATATTAAATAAGTATATTACTGAAGTGGCCGTGCTAGTCTACATAACTTTATTTGTGTATAAGGTTAAGCAAAGGGTTCAAATGAGCCCCATATTTTCCATATTACTATAGAATTTAATAATAAATAGTGGAATACATTTCAATGTAAAGATCACTATATTGATTAAACGTGAAAATGACATGTTTATCTTACTTATAAATATAACCTCATTTCCACATTCAGACAATATCAGAACATTACGTGAATTCAACAAGAATTCCACGTATTTGTTCTCGCTTGGCAAATCTTAAAATAGAAAACTATTTTGTTTTATCTAATTATTTTATGTGCGGAAGTAGGTGCAGAAGTTAGCTTATAGAAGTTGTGCAACATATGGAGTGTCAGCTGATATATAGTGAACAGTTTATGGGCTACGTTGAAGAGTACATTATGTTATTACCTGAATCTACCGACGGAATGCAGAATATCAGGAGAACCGACGTTTATGAGGACGAGTGTAGACAAGGTTGGACGTTTTAAAGTAAAAAGTGAAGCACGTGGATTATTATTCATTTGTTTACCTTGACGTGATATTTATCTGGCAATATCCTACTGATTTGTTAGGGATTCTTTTGCAATCCCATTTGCCACTTTGTGGAAAGAGGGAAGCTAAACCTACGTTTTCAAACAATGGCATCAAGAAGGAAATAGATGATGCATCGTCATCTTTTGCTCAATGGGATTGATTGGAAATCCAACCTGCCTCAGACTTTACTGGTGAGTGGGGGGTGATTCGTATTGTGATACCTGTATTTAATAATATGGTCAAAGATCGTAGATTACCAGCAAATTTGACAGTATCATACAGCGCGAAAATGAATAGATCTAGACCTAAACAATTGAAGATAGGCTATTATTGTGAGGGCCATAATTCCCACAACAGCCGAGGAAAATGTCGGAAATCTTTCATATTAATATTGAAATACAATTAATAAATTATATCACCTTTGATGCTGATTATTGCGAGTTTGATCAACTGAATAAATAATCCATGTTTTTTAACTTAGTCCACAAACATAAAAGTTCCTTGCCAAAGTCTTCCTGTTACCATCAGTGAAAACACTACATAGAAGTGTCACGAAACTCCAGATGTATCCAGATTTTAATAAAGCTTTGTTGGAGACTTTCAAAATTAAAGTATATGTAATGGCAGACCAGTTGAAATTATGCTGCGTTGTTTTTGATGAACTGGCAATAAAAAATAATGTGTCACATAACCCTGAGTATGCTGAGATGAAAGATTTTGGAGATGTTGGAAAATTTACATATTTAGCCAGTCGTCCTGGTTATGTTGAGAGGTTTAGCGTGTAGGTGGAAGCAACCAATTGGCTATTTTGTAACCAGCAGTACTCCAAGTGCTGATTTGCTGAAAAATCTTCTTTTGAGGTGTATCAAACTTTCAAGTCAACATGTCGCCTTATTATTAAAGCTATACTATGTGATTAAAGGTCAAATAATCAATCAATGGTCACAAAACTAGGATCATCTGTTAGCAAGCCATATTTTATGTACAACAATAATCGTGTCATTGTCTTCTACGATCCACTAAATTTATTGAAGAATATACGCAACAATCTTAAAAAGTTAGGTTTCAAAGTTGCAGAGAACAACGTTGTTTCATTTTACTGTAGCGATTCAGCGCTACCTATTAAAATTGCTCCCACATTAACATAAAACATGTGGAATTGCCAATATCTATACATAGGGTGAACTGGTGGACACAGAGATAACCCGGTGCCACACAATTCCATATTGCCTTCTGACAGATCATGGTCGATCGTATTTTGTACAACGAGCCTCTACATCTACCAGTTCCTTCTTTCTCCAAGAGCCATCAAATGTCTCATAATTATTTTAGTCCACAAACTCGGCTTACAGTAGAGGAAGCCATTATCATTATTATATATGGTGGGATAAATTTCTTACAAAATTACAAAATCGGTGTGTAGTAAATGTGCTGCAGGTCTAGTTGGTGTTCTAAATAAAGCAAACTCTTCCCATGTGTTTATTGCTGCTAAACAGCATCAATATCTTCCTACTGGTGGTCTTGTTGTGCCCAGTTCAGATTTAAGGGAAGTGTGTACATTGATAGAAGCAGAATTCTGTAATAATATTGAAAACATCCTCCACATGAGTAAAGTTACATCTATACTAGTAACACTTATGCTGTCACGGATACAAGGAAAGTTAGAATGTGATTCTTGTAAAACATTACAGTTTGTTGTACACTTGTATTTTAATATCCGTCTACGCCATGTTTTACGTGTGAATAATAGAGAATTCAATAGTTGAAACGGTAAAAAGAACCGTTAACATTTCGGTATTGTTGATTGATCAGTGGCATTAATTATTATTTATTGTGTCTTTATGTAAAAGCTTGTAATTATTACTTCTAAATTCAAAATGCATATTCTGTACTTGTATAATATCAGTAAATAGTATAAACCAGAACATATAATTTATTGAATATTTAAGGATTACATCCACAGCTTTCTAGTTGTGGATCTTGTACATGATGTCTGTTATTATCATTTCCAATTACATTCATGTCATTCGATAACATTTACACATAATAAAGTGCACTGATTTAACTCACTGCCTTGGTTTATTTCCAGAATATATTTTCTCGTTGGCCAATATATTTTTAGCATGGTCATTATGTGAAAGAAACATAACATGGTGTCTGAAATACACGATCAGTAATAATAATGGTCATATAGACACATATTTATCACAACACATCATAACGCGCCTTGCATCATAAAGCCTACTTATTATACTTTTCAACTACACCAATGGAGTGGCAAATCCAACCTTCCAATTCAGTTCATAGTCCCAGCCCACTCATTCTCTATTCTTCGGATGCCACTTTTACTCCTTTCCACATTTATTTAACCTTTTTCGTTAAATGTATTCAGGTATATTGTCTAATGCCTGTTTAAAGTCGACTTCTCTTGTGTACATCCATTTGAAGATAAGAAATAATCTACCATGTTTTACGCAAGGCGGCGCTGCTAATAGTTTATTTTACACAATGCCATAAGCTACCGGTCGCTGTCCCGTCTTATTCTATATGGTCTTTGATATGGTGAAGAAACAGTATGTTTATATAGATGATGATGTAACGGCGAAATTAAAACCAGTCAATATCACGACTCCGATGAGACTGAGACACTAGCTCCTTCTAATTTTACGACAATGTTTAGACACTAGACAGTTTTGACCGGCGACGATGTTAAGAGCTCCAATATATCCCCGATTATATTTTGATCCGGAAGGATCTGGCCGCATCGTAGATGGCATTGTGTTATTAATTGACCCAGCACCTGGGAAGCCCTAAGATCGTGACATTGGTATGTAACAAGACGGGAAAGCTTTAGTGTCAGGATTGCTGAAACTAGGTGAAATACCGTCATTTTAATTCGATCTGTACATCTTGTACACGTTCATTTAAGCATCTTGAAGTTTTATGGCTTTCAGTTTATGAAATTTATATGATATAAAATAAAATAAATTCAGCATAATACGTACGAATTAATATAGATAATTATTTGTTTTCACTATCTTGATGATGATTGATGTTTTACGGCAACTTTTGTGCACACGGTAGGCTAAATGGGCCGAGCGACCTCCAAACGTAATGAGGCGAAGTCAAAGACGAAACAATCTTCAGATATGCCCACGCCGAGTTTCGAACACGGGTGGTAGTGATCTGTGGTCCAGCACGCTACCACTAGACCACGGAGGCGCCCGATTTGTTGTGGTGACGTGTGTATGTTGTAACACGCACACTTCCCATTCTTCTTTCACTTGGCACCATTCTGAGTTTCTGTCCATGGAACAATCCAACAACAAGAAGCTCCACGAAAACGTTAATTATTACATTTGTTATTAACTTAGGACGCGGCGATGGTGTTAATGTTTATTATCTGCAAAAAATAAAAACAAGCAAAAAGATTGCTACAGACATAAACAGAACAATTACGTATCTTGCAGTAACGTTCTATTACATCTAATATAATTTGGTCTACGAAAATGTAGTGACTCGGGCTTAGACACTTAAAGGGCACAGTTACAATGCTGCCACTTAGTAGAGACAATAATAACTTAACAAAAAATGACAAAATCAATCAAGCATCCAATCGTAATTGTTGAGCAGTAATGCCTTCAAATGTTTAACACATAAACTGATTTAATTATGAAATTAAATTTCTCTATACAAGCGTCATCAAAGTAGTCTACAATACTATATCTTACCTAATAGTTCACGTTTTGTATTATTACCGTACTATATTACCGTTCAATATAACAGCTTCTTTCTCGATATAGCTGAGTGAACTGACTGATCTAACATAAAGAGCTCAAAATCCTCACAGATCTGGGATTCATCAATTGAGAAACCTTACCGCTTACATATGATGTTAACTTTAATTGAAGAAACAGGAAAACACAAACAGTAGAATATATAACAAGTCTTTTCAGCTATATCTTTGTCTTTTATTATCTCAAACAAGATTGTAAACCAAATTTTCAAGTTATAAGTGATTCTATGGTCTTAATAAGAACGACAATTTTAAACACCTACATGATGGGTTTGGTGTCAATACTTACGTGTTATACATAGCTATAAAATGGGTTTGAAGATCAGCTGATCATGTAGCGAATGTTACCTATTACTAAGGTCATTGAACAAGTTGATCGAGATTCTCTGTGCCTGTGCCTTATTATACACAGCTAAAACACACATTGCCCGTGCCAGAGATTGAGGTTCGTGTTTTCTTTTTACCAATTTTGTAATATTTGATATAAAGGGGGAGTAGAGTATCAAAATTATTGATTTGTATGCTTTAGGTTTTTACCCCTCCAGCAAATATCACAAGGCATATTATGCTGGTTAAGATGTGCCTTTTTTTGCGTGGAGACTGTATGTTTCCCGGTCCATGCGTTCTAAAAAAAGTTTATCTAGAGCTGTATATTCCCTGCACTATTTCGTCTTTGGGGGCACGCCGTTTAATGTTTGGCCTGGTTATCCAGCATTTAAAATGATTTGGGAAACATTTTAAAATTACTCCTGACTCAGGAATAAAAAACTGCATCGATCTCGAGCGGTGGCATTGGAAAAACCTGGGTTGGTTGGTGTGTTTTATTAACAAGTTTAGTTGTATATATAATTCACCTTAGTTGTTTGTGGGAATAGAATTATCTTTCCTAGGCCCAGTTATGCCAGTCGTACTATGACATTCAAGGCAACTTTAGTCTCCTTGTCATTAAAAAAACCCCTTTTTAAAAATTATTTTTTATAAAATTATTGTTTGAAAATTTAATATATGAAAAATTCCCGCCATAACGGTCTGCTAAAGCGCCGATGTAAATTGTTATAATATTGACGGTAGGTCATAGTATTTATTGGTTTGTATGTTTATGAGGATTTGACCCCCCAGCAAATATCAAAAGTTCCGTTTTCTATGCGTGGAGACCATATTTCCCGGTCCCTGCATTCAAAAAAATTGATCTAGAGTTTATAATCCATTACTATTTGCGTTTTGGGAGGCACCCCGTTTAGATGTCTGGCCGGGTTTATAATTTAAATGACTGTAGCAGGACAGTACGCTCTTAAAGCTTTTAAAAACCCCTGACTCAGGAATAGAAACACTGCATCCATCTCGAGCGGTGGCATTGGACACAGTTCGCGCGGTTGGTGTGTTTTAATAAAAAATTTTTTTATATAAATTCACCTTGGTTGTATGGGGGAATAGATTTATTTTTCCCTAGGTCCAGTTATGTCCAGTTTGTACTATGACATTAAGATTAGCTCTAATCTGCTTGTCATAAATAACATTTAAGAACTACAATAGTTAGAAAAATAAATTGGGTCGGTTTGAAAATGATACATAGTTCAAACAGTACGGAAGTATGACGCGCATTACGGTCTGCTTAGCGCAGATGTCAGTCTTTTAATAGTAATTAAGATAAACAGTTTTAATATAATCGCTTCATGACGCCGCCCGTTGTAAAAACTGATCTTTGAAGACAGTGAAATTGGGTTATATGGTTTATATAGTATTGCTTTGAAGAAAGATACAGAATTTAAAAAAATAGCTATAAATGGGCTGCTTAGATAATTAAGCTAAACATTCTCACTACTGCCGTGATCTGACTTAGGTGTTTTCCCCAAACTCCCCATGTGGTGTTCATTTTTTTTGCTTGGGGGTTAGGGGCTGGTGAGACAAAAAGCCCAAGAAAAATGCCCCGGAATCCCCCTCCCGAAATTCAGGGGGAAATTTTCTGTGCCTGTGCCTTATTTTACACAGCTAAAAAAAAAAACACACACACACACACACACACACACACACACACACACACACACACACACACACACACACACACACACACACACACACACACACACACACACACACACACACACACACATATATATATATATATATATATATATATATATATATAAACCATCCATTCATACATACATGCATAGATGCAGACATAACGAATCGTGTAAAACCTATAACAAATCTTATCATGCCTAAAAATAAATCAGGTAATATACACAATGTCTGATTTTGTCTGAAGTAATAATAATATCAAGGTATCAAGGGTCTTGCACTTTCTGATGGTTACTGGAAGATTATTCCATAAGGTTGCAGCAGCCTTTCTGAAACATCTATAACCGTATGTCACTCCATGTGTTGTTGGTACAGCTAAGAATGCTCCAGATTCAGACCGTAGAGACCTTGTCGGCTGATACGGTACGACAAGTTCCTCTAAGTACTGAGGGGCAGTCATTGAAGTGCCTTAAAAGTGTACATCAAAATCTTGTACTGCGACCTTTATATCACCGGAAGTCAATGAAGGGAGTTCAAGACTTGTGTTATATGGTCTCTTTTATGAGTGCGAGTGACTAACCTGGCAGAAGAATGCTGTACTTTCTGTAGCCGTGTCATCAGTGTGCTTGGAAGACCATACAGGAGAGCGTTGCCGTAATCTAGCCGAGATGTTATCAGGGCGTGTGCCAGTCTTTTGCAAGCATCCAATGCGATGTACCGCCTGATATGACCAATATTACGAATTTAGCAATAAAGTGTGTTTGATTCTAGTCAAAAGTTAATATCAATAAGCAATCCGGATAAGACAGATATAGAAGATGAGTGTCATTTTGTGTTACAGATCTTGTTATTGTACAGAATTAGACAAACGTCTTATCGTTATATCAATTTTACATTCAAGTCAATTGGTGCTTATTAGGTCTACAGTAGAATTCAGTTACGTCACCATTCCCATGAATGTCGAACTGTGATGACCCAGTTAGTTTTCTTTCAGGTCAGGTCAATCGTTAGAGCGTAGGACTCGTAACAAAGGGGTCGCGGGTTCAAGGTTCCGGAGCTTTCATCTGACAACTGGTTCAATCAGCCAGAAATGAGAACCTGACCGGAAAAAGATAGTTATGTGTCAGCGTAATGCATACACCTAGAGTGGCAACAGGTGTTGTATGCTCCCTGTATGCACATTCTAGTACTTCACGTTATACTAAATGATCTCCTTATATGGTGAATGCTCATTGTATATAGGAGTAGTCTAGTATAACCATAGGCGATTAATATGCTATGATTGTATGGCATTTTAATTAATATAAGCAGTATCTACGAATGGTTATTATTATTTAAAAAATCGATAGTGTCTGTTCTCTATAATACTAACACATATAGACCGGCGTGTTTAATGTACTATTAACCTGAAGGTGATTAACAATAATTTGTGATAATATTGGTCTGACCATGTTGTGTTGTATTAAGATCGAGAGTGTGAACACTGAAGATATTGGCGCAATAGAAGTTTTGTAATTATTATTATTATTATTATTATTATTATTATAATTATAAAGCAGGAAGGCAGATTAGATAACACATAATTTCATATACCAGCCCCCCGGCTAAGATAATTAATGTATAAAGTTGCCGCCGACGAGAATTAGTTTTAACCGTTCCAAACGATTCAAATATAATTTTAATAATGTTAATGAGTTATTTCTTTCAAAAATAAAATAAAAATGGATAACGAATGTTTGTAAATATTTAAAATTTCAATTTATTATAACGCCTTTCTTGTCCCGTCGTATTATTCCGTTAAATATCCGTCTTGTGGGCGCCAAAATATAAACATAATATGATAGAAGACGATCAAGAAGAACAGATAATTATCATTCGGGCGTCCGACTTGCTGCTGAACGGTACAACAACTGACTACATCAAGAGACAAAGGTCTTTATTATTAATTATTGATTCAAGTGTTTGTGACTTTGTCAGGTATGTGTATAAAGTCTGGTCTTTTGATCTCTCTATCTTTGTAACATGATTTATATTTTATTTAAAATTTTAAGAAAAGAAAACGCAAAAATGTTCGTAATATTAGGTTAATTATTTTAATATTAAGTTGAGTGAAGCCAATAAGTGATAACGTTATAATTAGTTTTTATATTTTGTTATTAAGTAATTAAGTAATATTTATTGTTATTGTAGATTTCAAGCAGCATGAAGCTACTAGTAACATTTCTTCTCATCTTCGCATTCATTGGTGTGATGTTAATTCCAAATTCATGTAAGTACCAACTAAACATTGAGCTAGATGGAAATTCCTTAAGTTGAACTATAATCCACAACATTATTTATTTGATTTAAAACCTATTTTATATATATATATATATATATATATATATATATATATATATATATATATATATATATATACAAACATAAAAAGTTAACCTTTTATTATTTTAATTTTAGATGAAATGACGCCTGAAGAGAGAAGAATATACAGTTAGTCTTTTTGTTTGTCCTTGTTAATTTTAGTCTAAAAGATATATATTCTGAAAATGGTTTAAATATGGCACACACACACACACACACACACACACACACACACACACACACACACACACACACACACACACACACACACACACACACACACACACACACACACACACACACACACACACATATACACACACACACATATATATATATATACACACTCTCTCACATACATACACACACACACACGGACGCACAAACACACACACGCATATATATATATATATATATATATATATATATATATACCTTTTTGTAGACCAAATGGATCCATGGCAAAAAGCAAGATACCGTAAGCAAGACATTATGACTTTCTGTATAAATTTTTCGGATATGAACTGATTCTAGATTTAGAGATGTAGTAGTTAATTTATGCAAATATTGGAATTTGTATTATGTATATAGATGATCCTGTTATGTAATACCCTAAATTAATAATAATAATCATCAAATTATGAATCTGTAATTTGTGTACTTCTTAAATAAAAATGTCTTTTCCTGTTTGTGTCCTGCTATAGTTGGTAGTTATATATATAAATAATCAGTGTGTCATAATTTTCACATCGATTAAGACAACTTTGTATCTCCCTCTCTTTATTTATTAGACCCACCATCTCAGAGGAGACCACGTAAGCATTAATATTTCTATATTAATCAAATTTGCTAAATTGAAAATCGTCAACAAACACCACTCTTAATATATAAAAAACTCTCATCATAATGGAGTTTCGTGCACACACACACACACACACACACACACACACACATATATATATATATATATAATATTATTATCCATAGGAACATCGTTTTGGTGATAAGAATCCTGAAGACAAGGTAAGGATTAATCTTTTTCACTATTACTGTTCCCCCCCCCAAAAGTGTCATTTTATGATGAACATTATTAATATTGGTTATCAGTGTCAGTTTATTACAATTTTATATTCAAGTAATTTACGTGATCCTCAATAACAATAGGATCATTTATAATCTCTTAAACCGAGATAGTAATTTTGGTTGCCGTATCTAAACTAATATCCAATAATCTTGTGTTTAATGTTTTATACCAAATTGTTATTAATATTATCATATTCGACATTGATGGGCCGTCTAGTAATACTATTAAACACACACACACAGACATATACACACACACACAGACACACGCACACACAACATAGATTATAATAACTCTTTACTATTTGCCGTTATATGATATCTAGTTTTACCTTTGTACAGTTACACTTTGAACAACGATGACTGCCACGGAAAGAACAAGCTTAGTATTAATTGATGTTACATCCATCACTATGGCGGAAGCCGGACGTATAATGTCCTGTTTGTATGCTGGTAGTACACTCCTGGGTAGAGAAAATGCGCGATCATATGGCCACACCAATGAAGAACAACAATATAATCACACACACCACACAACAAATAAACCGTGCTGTAATATTTATACTTGAACAAATGCTAAGTGATTATTGATCTTCTGTTAGCGGTGTCACGTGTTATTCAATTATTTAGTTTAAACATTTGATTTAATTAGAATCTTTTATTTTACTCCAATTATCTTTTGTTCTCGAACTAACATTTTCGTATTTTATTTTTGTTTCGTCTATTTATTTTTGGTTTTTCCTTTTTGTTTCGCACGGTACGAGTATAAAACATCTCGATTTAAAATCATTAGTTGTTAGTTATGAGTGTCGGTGATTGTGTACATTCACTCGCTTGCTCACCAAAACACTGTTGCATACTCACTCGCCCACCCACTCAGTATAAGCATTTCTAAAATATTCTGTTAAACCTTTTTGAAATAATTTTAAAACATTTCCAAAGCATTTAAATCCACAAGGTGTTCACCCAAAGTAGCTTGACGTACTTATATATATATATATATATATATATATATATATATATATATATATATATATATATATATATATATATACTAGAGTCAAACTATACACAGAAAAAACAAGTTTCCAGATAAAAATTAATTTTGATAAAGACCTGCCAAACATTCAGTACATATCACATCCACAAATATTGAAATAAAATAAATCCCAACTGCAGAATTGATATTTGGATACTTAGTACGCGCGTATTCTCCGAATTAGTAAGATTATCCTAACATGTTGGTTTTAGCTACCATTAATCATTCATCCGTAGTTGGGATAATCTTGGGATGATGATGATTGATGTTCACGGCCACTTTTGTGCACACAGTAGGCTAAATGGGCCGAGCAACCTCCAAAGGTAATGAAGTGATAATGATCTTTGGAGATCGCCAGAATAGAAGATCTCGATTGGTGCCACGCTGCTTCAATGTGGTAAATTTGCTGAATCCGGGGATGATCAGATATCTGAAGTCGCATAGTCTTTGCATTTATGGGATCATTGTGTTAACGTTAAGCAATTAGTGCTTAGTCAGGATGGGTATATAAGGTGATCATTCACATAGATTCATTATTGTTGGTTATCTCGTGCTGAATACATGCCATAAATAAAAGCTGGATCTGGAACATTTGAGACTACAGTAGTGTGTAATTTACAACTGGTATATATCGATGCCGGTACTTGTCAAAGCATAACTAACTACCCATAATCTTGACCAGATTAATGATGTGGCGGAAACCGGCAATGGATTAGAAATGTGAGGCAACTATGCAAGGAATTGTCGCCAGAATAAAATTTTAAATTAAATTGATTTAAATAAAAGAATTCTGATCTAAGTAAAATAATCTGATTTTGTCGATTAAAAAGAAATCCCTACACTAGTTCGGCTAGCGTCTTTAGAAACATTATTTTGATTGATCGAGATAGAAGGTTTAAATGCTGTTCCTTTGAAGTATACAGGTTAAGAGAAGATGACTGATTAAAAGGGTATAGATGTATTGTCAGCATTGACCTTATTATGTTCCATTGTGACTTAACGCTGTTAAAGTAATTATTTAATAAATTCATGAAAATGTTTGAAAAACTTAACAATATTTTCCTTTGTGTTAATTTAACAAACTGGTCTCGGCTTAGGTTGTGTTACAAATAGAGTGTGGGGGGGGGGGGGTGAGGGTCACCAAAATAACCTTTTAAACAAAGATAAATTGTTTTCCTGGTTGTTTTAGAGTGTTTTGTGTTGGTAGTATTCCAACAGATTTCAAAAACATTTTTATAAACAGATTAACCCAACAGAAACAATGTCTAAAGGAATTGGATCCATAACAATTCAACATAAATAGTTGCTAGATTATGATTTATAATTATAGATGAAATGCGATAAATAAAATTGTAATTAAGGGCCACTCAAATAAGATTTATACAAACTTATACAAATGTGTTTTTCCGTGTCTTACCAATGTTCTTGAATTAAGCGTTTTGTTTTTGCTGGATATGTAATGTTATAAGAGCCATATTTTCGAAGAAAATGTTTTTTAATATTTACAGATTAACTCTAGACATGATTTTAAGTGTCATCACACATGGAAATATTTCACCCTACGAGTATTAGAAACACGGTGGATAATGATATAAATATGGTGCACTTTCAGGATCATAAATCCCCGTGGGCAGACCACAGTAGTTGGTTCAGCCAATAACTAACCATCCGGAATCAGACAATATACAACAGTAAAGCACGAGTACAGCAATGTAATAAAGTATTGATTGTTATGTATTTACCTCTATTCAACTGGTGTTTGAACAACACATCCTCTTACGAATGTGTTTATAAGTTCGTTTATTCATTTTTATATAACTTGATGCACTAGCGGATACACATAAACATATCCGACCAGTTGGCATGAACATACAGAAAATATCCAAAATAACTAGGAAAGTACAGGTAGACTGTTTGAATTTAGCAACTATACAAAGTGAAATGTTTAAGACAATTATCCCTTTTAAGGTACCTTTGATAACCTCTTACTGCCAAAGTACTCTAATAGAGTGACACGTGTAAACACGAGATCTGATTCCTGTTTAGAATGGCAAGTACTAAGCATGTGCTTGAGAGTCGTTACTAGAGATAAAATGTGATTTGGCATCTCTGACAACCGTAAAATATAATCAGTTTTTAGTCGGGTCTGGTCACCGGAAGTCACAATTACCTGGTCTCTTTTCAAATAGTTATTTAAATAAATTACTCTTTCACAAACAGAAGTTAAGAAGCTCAAGAGGCTGGCTGCTCAAAACCTGGCCCATGACGGCGACGAAAGATCTAATAGGATTCTGATGCTCAACAATAGTAATGACTGCTTAATAATAACACCTTTATCACGTTTAATACCTCTAAGTAAAGGATCCTGGGTACAATTGTTTGACAACAGATTAGACACATCTGATTCAAGGTGTAACAATCTGACAATAATGTAGGAAAAATAGGGTTTGTTTCAGATGAGATGAACATAACCTTTTCACGTAGAAACAGCAAAAGCCATCTGCCAATAACGAGCTACCTCCTCATCCAACGATTTCTCCAATACAAGAGCTCCCATTTAAGATATATCTCCTACCACATTTCATAACTTGACTGATCCAATTTAAATTACCAGCTAATCTTTGTGCAATTTATTTTACCTGGTAGTCGTATACGAGATCTGAATGACAGAAAATCCTACAAAAGCCAATTAATTTACTATTTAGTAAACTGACCGTCACGTTTATAGCAACAATGTCAATACCTAGATTTATGCCAAGAAGCGATTACCTTATTTCAGAATTCAGAAAACTCCAAACCTCCGAGAAAAGCAGTTAAGGCGTTTTGATCTGATAAACTTGTTACAAGAAAGAAATCATCGGGACATCCTACTCATTGATCACCTCCTTTTCCATACCGGTAACACTGTTTAATAGCTGAAGAGAACCTCTGACAATAGAAGAGAGAGAGAGAGAGAGAGAGAGAGAGAGAGAGAGAGAGAGAGAGAGAGAGAGAGAGAGAGATGGAACAAAATCCACCATATCCTGATAATCCGAGTTTTTGTTTGCTCTCTGCTAATTATACTGATAGATTTAAGTCTCCTCTCATAACATGATTACTAGTAGCAAGAGAGAAAACGGATGCCAAGTAGACCAGGACCACCGCAGTAAATTTTACTTTTGTATATGACTAATATCACGTCTAACCCACCAGACCTGTCAGGATTATAATGTCAAAATCGGTTAGACGTTTTAAGTGTCGCATTTTCAGCGAAATTATTATCAGTACCTATAGATTATCACTGAACGTATAGCTATTTTAGATCCTTGTTTGGTCCTTGTGGCTCACACAAGGCACCCGTGTAACTGGATCAGGTTTTGCGTTGTTCCATGTAGACCATCGTCCCTTTTCTACTGTGATCGGCCATATTGTTGTTTTGCCAACACAGTTATTGTAAAATCAGCTGTAAAAAAGATCTGAAGTTGAATGGTTTCAGTTGAGCGATAATACGGGTTGGTGGGTTAACAATTACTAAGTTAGTAAATACCATGGTCTGGTGGTATTATTGGAAACTACCTGTTCAAGAATTGAAGTAAAACAGTATAACGGGAATACCTAATGTGTTAATTAATGCCATTCTGGAGAGAAAGAAGACTTTTCCTTTGAAGCGAATAAATATGCATGGCAATTAGCGTGAACGTAATGAATCGTGAAGTGGCTAAAGCAAGGTGTTACTTTCTTGATCCTCCCCCATCTGTAAGATGTCTTGTCCCGTATCCCAGAATCTCACAATCACGGTATCAATCATGTCAGTCAGTTGCATTTTGACAATATAATGTAGTTTGTCTCTGTGTTAGTAAGTTCACTGTTTTCCAGCTGGTGACCTGTTTAATTACATTATACATGCTTTCGCATTTATTTGTCCAGTGTGTGGGTATGTTTTGATGAGTAAGTTATGGTTGGTGAACTTGTTTTTCAACGTCTCTGGTCGAAATAGCTGCAAATTGTAGTGTTTGTCCATGGAAGTTACTGCTAAGTTCAATGGGTTGTTGTTCAGTGATGTTGTAGATAAAGGGCTATGATAACCAACAGTATTAGACAGAAATATGCAAATTTGAAATTCTGTGATACAATTTGTTTTCTGCAAATGTCACGATACAAATACACAAAAACATGACGTACACCTTTCAATAATTCTAACACAACCGGATAATCTCGCACATACATCCTTTTTTGACGAATACTGTTTAGGTTAAGGTAGGTAACATACAGTGTTCGATGGTGTGATCCTATGATTAAGGATGGGCGTAGGGGGGAAAAAAACGACTAATTTTGCTGTGTTTTCTGGATGTACCTATAACAATCAAAATGTGTTTTGTCTGCATCGAGTCTAAGTCCATCGTTTAGCATTCGGCTAGAAATGTCACTGAAACAGTCACCTAGCTGTGTAAGAGAAAGATCTGTGTTTCTGTTGTAGATAAAGACGTGAATATTTGGATGTCGTCTGCATATAAATGATGGTCTAATTTGTGTGGTATACCGAAAAAGAGTATTACGTTTAGAGTCGACTGGATTATGCTTAAATTTTATTTCTGCTATGAGAGTGAAATGATCCGATAAACCATCTGTGGCAGTTTGTGTGTAAATATAGTCTGGTCTGGATCGGATTATGAGGAAACGAAGCCAGTGACCATGAATGTGTGTAGAGAAAGAAACTGTTTGAAGTCAAAAGATGCTAAGATGCAAATAAATGTGGATGTAGCAATAGGCCAAGGATAAATAAATCAGGATGAATAGTAAAACAAAATTCTAGTAAATCGTGGAAGTCAATAAAGAAGGATAAAGGTATCCCAGAAGGGCGACAGAGACACAGGAAGTAACCAGTAAATGAACAGTCCGAAATTTCAATGCAGAGAGCCTCGAAACTAGAATAGATCTGGACAGAATGGGACTTTATTTAAAATGTATTCGATATCAGTAAGCCAACACTACGTCCTTAGTGACGTCGTTGGCGGTAAAAGGAATAGTCAGGCGGGAAGATATCAGAAATACATGAGGCTGTGTCGTGAGGGCTAAGTCTAATCTCAGTCAGAGCGAGAATATCCAGTTTCTTAGATATTACCAAGTCTGTGATACTGGCTGATTTATTATGGACCGACCTAACGTTGCTGGTAACCAAGCGGATACTTTGCAGGATATGAGGAACTGGATCCATATAGATGTCAGCTGATAGTAGATCTAGTATACAAAGAGTGTGAACAATATTCCGAAATTTAGTTATATTTATAGGACTGTGAGGAGGTGGGAAAGCTATCACTCTGCTGGATCTATTAGACTTTAACTTAGAAACAGTTTCCCAGACGGGATCAGAGATGTCATAGGCTAAGATATAGTTTTTATTTAGGATGAGTTTGACATCAACACAGAGTACCAGTACATCTCTGTGTGTAGTAATAAAAGACTAGTGTAGGGTTAGGGAAAATGACAAGTTGAATGCAGTGTGGATACAAGTGATGAAAATGAAGAAAAAAAGGGATTTAAATGGTTCAACGGGATTCGAACACGGGTGATAGTGATCTGTGGCCCAGTACGCTACCGCTAGGTAGTAAACAGAAAACGATATATTTAAATTTATTCAACTTTTTCACAGTCGTAATTCAGATACAACTAGCATGTTAAAGCTGTTAACTAGACTGGCTATAGTGGAACATCATCTGGAAATTTATCAGTGTGATGTTTTTTAGGTTATACAACAAGTGATATCTGTTGTTGATGTAGAATCAGTATAATTAATATTCCGCATCTCAATTATAGTTTACGTGGCAAACCTGAGTAGATTATCAATTGTTTTCTTCGGGTTATTCAGAGTACTAGCTGCATTAATACAACCTGTTAATAACCCAAGTCACATAATTCACATATGCTTCATTTAATCAACTTGTATTTTCGGCATCCAACATACAAACGTTTACACTCGTGCTGTTTTAAAAATACAACAACATCAGATTGTCCTTGTTTTGTGTTACATTTCATCCACTGCGTCAAATAGTTTTTTCGGTCTACTCAAGCGAGCACTTAAACAATAGATATCCCTTTTTGACGATTAAATCAACTAACTGAATATGTAAGCATAGAAGTTATTTAACATACGCACTCACGCACGCACGCACGCACGCACGCACACGCACACGCACGCACGCACACACACTTGAATTTTCACTTAGAGAAGAACTTCGACGCCAGACCAGTCGGACGTGTATTGATACATGGTTCATATAGGTAGAATTTATTCAGTTATTCGAACCCAGAATAAAGCTGAGGTCAGCATCTGAGGTGTCGAAATGCTTTATATACAGGTTTCTTTTGGACCACAGAAAATTACTGTTGAATGTAAACTGTGGTGTCAAAATAGTTTATGATATGTATGTAGCAAGTCACCATTGAACCACACGCACGTATTGTTTGCTGCGAGCTGTGGTATCAAATGGTATGTTTTTTACGTGCTTCCGCTTTTTGTACGTAGCCTGCATATAGCCGCTTTCCTGTGGGCGTGACATATTTGTCGCGTACGAAAAGCGAATTAGCTGGTTCCCACAGGCTGATGAGTAGACCAGACACATGCTTAGGTATACGCACACATCTATCAATATGTGGAGATATGGAACATTTTATTTTTAGATTAATGTATATATAGTTGTATTTAGATTTATGGAGGTAGGTTTCGAAGGATGTTTAGATATGTTGATGCTCTGTGCCTGTTGCCTCTTACTATGTAACCTAAAAACACACACACACACACACATATCGCGCACTAAAGGACACAACTAATTAACACTTATATTTACTCCTGACGATTTGTGAATCCGATAGAATAAATATAAGAGAATGTAAACAATGTAATATAGAAAGATAAATAAAAACTGAACAATGTATAATAATTATCTTACATATGATTATGTGTTAGTGTGTGTTAGTGTGTGTGTGTGTTTGTGTGTGTGTGTGTGTGTGTTAGTGTATGTGTGTGTGTTAGTGTGTTAGTGTGTTAGTTTGTTAGTGTTAGTGTGTGTTAGTGTGTGTGTGTGTGTGCGTGAGTTAGTGTGTGTAGTGTGTGTTAGTGTGTGTGTGTGTGTGTGTGTTAGTGTGTAGTTGTGTGTGTGTGTTACTGTGTGTGTGTGTGTTAGTGTGTGTGTTAGTGTGTGTGTGTGTGTAGTGTGTATGTGTGTTCTTTAACAACAAAGTGACATAATGTAAACCATTCAGTGTCCTAGAACATTTGTGTATGTGCCCGTGAGTATATGTGTTCTTGCACGTCTCTGTATGTGCATCTATCGCTGTCCGACATGTGTAGAACCAGGAAATATAAGTTCGTCTTCTGTCATAACGATTTGACACACCAAGTTCTGTAAAGTGTCCTAAGTTCCTTTTTATAGCCGTCACCATTTTTACCAAATCTACATTGTTGCTGTGTTAAAGGACAAAACAGAGATTCATCACGTGTTTCATGAATATTTTAGTAGATATCAATCTTCATACAAAACCTATTCAATTGTTTGCTATATTGTATATATTGGACATGTTTATTTTGCATATTTATTTCAGAATATAGTAAATCACAAACTTAAATCAGAAGATTATGGTGTTGTCTGTGTATATGTAATTTTTAGATTATGGTAACTTTCTATAGGAATAACACTCCAGGTCCAGTTCTCTTTTCTAACAACGTACTAGTCTGTGTTATAATGTCGATAACGTATATTGGTTTGAAATGATTGTATGTCTGTCTAATGGTTTCCAAACCTCCCTCGTACTACAAGATGATAAGAGTTTTATTTACGGTTATTTCGATATTTTAAACGGCCCGCGGTGTTCTGGCTTCATCACATAATAGTTCAGGATATCTTATGGATTTCATTAATAAAACTTTGTTATGTGGCGACGAACACCAAATACAAGTAAACTGATTGGTTAGTCGGGAGAAAATGGATCGGCTTGAAAATGGTTTGAAGAAATGACGGCAGAATCACAGACGCGATGATTCGATTTACACCGAAATATACCATTTAGCAATTAAAATATCACCAAAATAAACCTGAAGGCTGATTACTTCCGGGTTAGTTGCCTTGACATCGTCATTGTTCTAGCTCAATTGTCGTAAGTGACGTCGTAAAATGCTATTCAGAAAATGAAACATTATGATGCGAACCAATTTAGGAGAAGTACGGCTCCATATTTGCCTTATGTCGTCGTTATCGTATAGTTTGTAATACGGAGTGAAGCGAAACTATTTACTTATTCTTGTATTATCCCTTAAGTATCAATTGTAAATTGGCAGGTCAAATATGTTGTGTGGACGTCACGATTAAGACTGGACAGAGTCTAACAACACATCAGAATCATTTAGCCCTTTCAGTCACTTACAACATTTTGAATTTAAATTACGCGCTATAAGTAGAACCAAAGGTCGTAAAGGTAGGTCAGCAAACACAGCCGACAAGGTATATCATCGGTAAAGTGAATCACTGACGATCGTGCGGAAAAATGTTAAAAGGTACAATTAACAAGCTGTAAGCTGATATCTTAACGGCGAAAAAACTGAAACAATGATGGCACGTAGTGTGTAGGAATATGAAATAAACGTGAACGTGAATATTAAAGGGCTACTTAGGGCTTGGGCGCATATAACTAAGGGTTTAGAATAATTAAAAAACGAACATTAAAGAATAAATATCACAGTCCGAATCATATAGTGGATATAGTCCCAACCAATGTCATATTAGCAGCCGTTTAAGACTCCTTTGTTAGAATTATTTGCGAACACATAGACACACACACACACGCACACACACACGCACACGCACACACATACATATACACATACATTCGTGTTTCTGTGTTTCTGTGTATGTGTGTGTTCATAAAAAAGAAACTACCGGAAGCAATAAGAGCTCAAATAACATCGGGGCACACCAGTTTGTTCCTATAAAGTGCTAATACGCTTTTAATTATATAGAAGTGTAAAATACACACAAAACTAAAAGTCTATATAAAAAGGATCCAAATCATCATTTATCGATTTTATATGGTAATGAATTATATTAAATATTGTATTACAAGGGGGTTAAATAATTAAAGGTGGTCGGGTAGTACGAAAAATAGACATACATGTCTACATTGCCTAGAAAGCAGGGATAAGCGTGTCTTAAAACATTGACATATTAAACCGTTTTTTCTCTCTTCCACCAGATGTTTGCTTGTCATTATATTATATCAGAGTTTCGTGCGGTGGTCTCATTTAGAACATTGAATAAGGATGCGATGTACGTTTAGTCATTCCATGTTCTGATTCTAAATACTGTTTTAATTTGTCGATACGACTAAACGTTATGTTGATTTCGGGATTTACAGTAAATTTGCTCAAGAAGTTCTAATTTTAACGTCAACAGATGGTCTCTCTCTTTATCTGTAAACAGATTTTAAATTTGCTTCTACAAAGGTCTCCTCATCATCATCATTATCATCGACCATCATCATTATCCACAACCTTTTGTTCTACTATTATTAGTTCCATTACTATGTCATCATAGTACAAATGATTAAAATTTGCGAAAGACAATAATGCTTACCTTGCCATCTGTACAGCAGTGTCTTATATATGTGTTATATATATATATATATATATATATATATATATATATATATATATATATATATATATATGTGTAAATGGTGTTATCTAGCGATTTGATAATTAGTTAATGAACTATTTAGTGTGAACCTAGTTTATGGTTGTATCGTAATAATATATATATATATATAATATATATATATATATATATATATATATATATATATATATATATATATATATATACATATATATATATATATAATATATATATAAATAATAAATTATGTAATATACATCATCATCATCACCATCATCATCATCATCATCATCATCATCATCATCATCAGCAGCAGCAGCAGCAGCAAGCATGCCTTTTCTATAGTACATTGTAAGCAATAAATACGAATATATATATTAATATTAATTATCAGTAATAATATATAATGTTGATAAGATAATAATTCTTATGTATTTTCGCCGACACCTTCTTTCCGTCTAGTTATGGCAAATAATTAATATATATATATATATATATATATATATATATATATATATATATATATATATACACACACACCACACACACACCACACATACATACACCCGTTGTACCTATTCAAACTTTAATACTGATCTCATTTAAATATCAATAAATTTTAATTTTAATAAATTATTCAGGGAATTGTGTCGCTAATGAACGAATTTCTTAACATTCCATAAAATAGGTAGGAGATAACCCAAATAATATTAATATTTTACTACAATTATTATTATTATTATTATTATCATCATCATCGTCATCATCATCATCACCACCAGCATCATCTTGACATCATGATCATCAACAAGCAGCGTCGTCATCATCACCATCACCATCATCATTATCATCATCATCATGTTATTACTATTTCTGTTACAAGTCTTATACGTCATCGTACCTCAATGGTTTTATGTTCTGTCTTCTTCTTTTGTTCCTAGTTAGTGCAGAGATAAACCAATTAATATAAATATTGTTTTACTACCCTTATTATAATTATTATAATCACGAGAATGAACATCATCAGTATCATCAGTGGGTCTGTATGTGTCTGTGAGTTTGTTTGTGTTAATAATAGTAATTTGACTATTTTATTGCGTACCTTTAACATCTTCCCTATATACGATCCTGTTAATATATATATATATATATATATATATATATATATATATATATATATATATATATATATATATATATATATATATATATAAATGCACACATACAGAGATCGCACATATTCATATTTAAATAAATTTATTATATGCAATACCAATATTATCAGAGATATTAGGACAGTTGTTTACCACACGTTGTTGGGTAATGCTATATCGCATACGGTTCGTAATTGACAGGAATAATACTTACGGAATATCATCTTTCCATAGTTTGGCATATTTTCTATGAAGGATATATATATATATATATATATATATATATATATATATATACGTGCGTGCGTGCGTGCATAACTAAGTGTGCAAATGGATGGATGCGTTTTTGCATTATACTATTATTATTATTATTATTATTATTATTATTTGTTTACAATCTTTTCTATTGGTATTTATTTATATAAATTGAAATCAAACACTATATTCAATATATATAATACTAAATAAAACGAAAGACATAAAGACTAACTTACCATATTGATGTTTCTGATAAGGTGTTATATGTTCTGTATAAAACAGATAAATATAAATATGTGCATTGTCTCTATATGTATGTTCATGCATGTTTCTCTCTCTCACTCTCTGGTTGGTTGTGTGTGTATGTGTGTTGTCTGATTGTGAGTGTGTTAGATGTGTGTATGAGTCTGCCCATGTGTGTTGTGTCTGTGTGTATCTCTGTATTTGTGTTATATATGTGTGTTTGTATATATATATATATATATATATATATATATATATATATATATATATATATGCGTGTTATGTATATGTATGTATATGCGTGTGTGTTTATGTAAAAACTGACACAATACACATATACATTATCAATGTTTACATAACAATACTAAAAACAGTCTGATATTTCTAAGATTTCATGATATGCAACAACGTATCCAAGAAAGAACACACACACTAATATATATATATATATATATATATATATATATATATATATACACACACATACACATATATATATATAAAAATATATATATATATATATATATATATATATATATGATATATATATTGTGATTTACTAAATATAGGACATAACTTTTGTAACCTATCTAGTTCAGCTGTAATTGAAAGGCAATATTATTTGTATGCGATTGATTTCAATTAAGTTGTCCCTCTCAGAATCCTTGATCCAGTAGAGAAGTCTCATTTGTTATTAAAGCTAGGAAGTTACAAGCGAATAAGCTCTTGATAGCAACAATTTCTCATGTTATGATAAAAAACCAGTGGCTAAGATAATTTAGTTTATAAAGATTCTAATAATGTAAGAGAGAACTCAGATGGCACAGTGGTTCGAGCACAGCACAGCAAACATCCAGGATATGGGTTCCAGTCCGATTCGTACTTATGTTTCACTGGATTGGTTTCCCGCCGTCTCTTGTCTCATGGTGTTACAAGTATCGAGGTAAAAGGTTTAAATCTAATATAGTATGAACTAACCTCTTCAAAAGTCCAGCGGTGCAGGCCAAATAATTTGGTTCCAATTTAAATCTTACAGCTGCAGGTCAACAAAAGGGACCATAAAAGGTATTTATCTACTGTATATAGCCAGTGTGTAGTCTGTACAGAGACCTACAGATTTGTAATAAATCTTATCGTTTATTACCTGTGTCTGTAAGATGTTCGCTCCAATAATAATTTACATCTACCTGTAGGAACAGTTTCAAGTTTAATGATGTACACTCAGTCATACCATGCTATGGTTGATTAAAACACATGTAAGAAACCGCTTACGGCGTCTGTCTTAAACATTCATTTTGCTATAATAGCCAAATGACAATTCGGCAACATTTCGGTGTGAAGTGAATAAGTAATTTTGATTTGATTTTCACCTCATGGTAGATATGTTGCCTGTTGGGGATACTCTCTTCGGAAAAAAGACGATCAGTATGAAACGTTGTTGATGATGGCTGAACCATCACAGGTATATAGACAACGCTGACGTACAATCCCGTCATTTTCAGGCAAATAATAAAGTGCTCAAACCAATATCACATTGGCGATGTTCTAATTCCAGTATCAATGAAATTGGTCAAACAAAGATATTTAATTTAAACACCGATTAAAATCAATATAATTCATCTGATAAGAGATCATTAGTTTTGTCTATTGTTGTTCTTCCTGTGTTAATGTTTCAAGACACTAATATACGTTATAGATGAGGCTGATGAACTGTAATCTGAGGTAGGTATCTAACTAGAAATTAGTGAAGTCGAATTGAATGGCTTCTTACTATTGTTAGCCATTATGAGTTATTCCCCCCCCCCCTCTCTTGTGTTGTGTGTGAATATATATATATATATATATATATATATATATATATATATATATATATATATATATATATATATTCTTTTCAGCCTAGAAAGAATTAATTTAATAACGATAGGTTAGGATATATTTGGTACAGAAAAAAAGGTAACAAAGCAGTAGAGCTAAATATATATATGTGACCATTAGAAATTCACCACGAAAACTCAGGTTACAAGTACCGGTGCCTCGTCTCAAGTTATTATATGGTTATTGTAGTTTTGCTTAGAAGATCCTAATTTATAGAAGAGTAGGGATATGCGAGGTGTCAGCAGTTGAGGTACATTAATGTGTTATTAATAACCACGTGCTAAACATTGATTTATCTGGCAATAAATTAAAAATTAAATCAAATTTCTTATCTTTTGTATTACTGGACAAGGAGGCATGTAATGTGACTGGTAGTGCTAGTAAAGTTGTTTTATTAAATATACATTATTATTATTATTATTATTATTATTAATATTATATAATATGGGGTTTATTAGGCCACTGTGCAACTTAATCGGATGTCCTCGGTTTGGCTCCTGAACTTCCACGTGCCCATTGTTTCGGTTACCCGTAAGTGAGTATCAGATTGTACATATTCTCTGGATCATTAAAACGACATTAAAATACACAAAAGGAATATCCATCCAGATCTCTAAGTTAGTACTTACCACTGGAGATGAAAATCAGATTAAGACATATGAAAAGGAATAGCACTGTCGGTAACGTCTGCATACTACTTGAAAGCTGCAAAAAGAAAGGAATAAATTACTTAATCCAATATTTGAATATGTAGAAAAATTAAACATTATACAATTAGCAAATATAATATTGTTCGCTTTTAAAATCTAGACACGTACATTTATTTTGTATGATATAAAGATTTAGACTAATAAGTAACATGACATACTAGGTATTTACTTGAAAAGAAACTCTTCTACAGGCATTAAATACAATTTAGAATGAGCGCTATGTAAATATTGTAAATAAAGTGTATATGTACCAGTCAGGACCGGAATAAGTAATCAGGAAATGCCTCTATATTCCATATAACGGTATCAAGGTATCAAATATAACAAGTTAATATATATAGTAGAACAAATAGTCAGGTAATCTGTATAGTAGTGATATATATATATATATATATATATATATATATATTTTATATATATATGCGTCTATAAAACGGTTATAACGGTTAAATACAAAATTATCTAACGGTAAAAGATATAAGTTTGACCGTTATTTACTGTAATATTAATTTAATTTGTTTTCTCACATTCTATCAACAAAAATTTTATAACTTTGCTATGTAATTTCAGGCCTCGTAATGCTAACCCTAATACGCCCATATCGTGCCTCCCCCCCCCACCATCACACCCATAAATATGGCATTGTTACTCCTATTAAATGGTTGATGATAGGCCATTAGCACCGGGGTTCAAACCTCCTTCAGACTATGTTCTGAAAGTGTTTCCTCTCGACTCATTACTCATGGGAGTTCGCTAGGTCAATTTAGCTTCCCGTTCATACAAAGCTGACCGCTATACAGCAACATTTACATTTATTGTATTAATATATTGATATTTTGATTTCATATGTTCAGAATATGTAATCACAATGATCGGTGCATCCTGTCTTAGTATATTCGGATGCTCAATTTTGTGGTCATATCGTCAAAAGCGGTCCTAATGACCTTGACTAGGAGATTGCCCAACACCTGTTCTAAGTGCGCCACTGAGGAATATTGTTTATATTTTCAAGGATATTGGTGTTATAGAAGTTTTGTTTTTTGTTGTTGTTATTATTATTATTATTATTATTATTATTATTATTATTATTATTATTATTATTATATTATGACGAATGCGATCATTCATGTACACCCGAACAGATATTACCGACCATTCGTGAACATATACATAGGAGCGCAATACTCCCCGTTAAGCCAACGACGATAATTAGCTACTACCCTAAGATTCGGGGCCGAGAGTAGATAGAATGTGGCTAACTCTGTGTTTTAACTCACCATCCGATCGTACTTTCTGAACGACTGCTTCATCTAACCAATCAATGAAGTTAGACTTTCAATGATAATCGTCAACAAAGCGTGACGTTTCTATGACGTATTGAAGTTTATCGAGATTGATATTAATCTATACATTAGGACATACAATGGTGACATAATGACATATTTTATATTATTTACCTAGTTTAAGTCATTCTAGCCATACTACATTTATAACCCTGTTCGACGATCTAATTATTAGAAATTTGCTGAGTTTAATTCTGGATATCAATCTTGTTTAGAAAAACAGATATGTGTGTCACTGTTTGTGTGTTTGTGTTTGTGTTATTAATTACAAACCTACCACTATTTACTGGGCTTCTGCGGTTTACTTTAACCTCAATAAATCATGTCATTTAGCTGTATGGTTAAATTGATAAATCGAAAGAACCTTTCTTATTGACACATAAGAAAAAGTGTTGTTTTTCTCTTTAGCTTTATCCTAGCGGTAGCGTGTTGGACCACAGATCACTACCACCGGTGTTCGAATCTCGGCGTGGGCATATCTGAAGGGTGTTTCATCTCTGACTTCGTTTCATTACCTTTGGAGGTCGCTCGGCCCATTTAGCCTACCATGTGCACAAAAGTGGCCGTAAAACATCGATCATCATCGTCATAGATATTGTAATATTTGTATATTATGTTAAACATCCTCATTATCATATATTATATCTGTTATAAACATCAAGCCAATGGCGCATGAGCCCACTGTCAAATGTTAGACTGTTCATCATCTGACAACTTTTTCTAATGGTAAAGAAGATAAATATTCTGCTCAACCATCAGGTTTTTATACATAAAGTAAGTTATATATGTTCAAATTTAAAATAGGATACAAGTTCTTTAGTTGAGGCATACCTTTTTAGCAAGCTTCGGGTAAGAAATAACCCCAGAAGCACACACACACACGCACGGACACACACACGCATGCAAACACACGCGCGCATGCATGCACACACGTACACATGCGCGCACCACACACACATACACACACACACACCGCACAAGCTGAAAATTTGTATAGATCTACGTATACATGTATATATATATATATATATATATATATATATATATATATATATATATATATGGAGCTGTATCATAATTTATATAGGTTAGAGAACAACTTGCGACGTCAGACTAGTTGTATCGAAACGGTTCATATAGGTAGGATTTATTCAGTTATTCGAACCCAGAATAAAGCTGAGGTCAGCATCTGATGTGTCGAAATGTTTTATATACAGGTTTCTTTTGGACCACAGAAAATTACTGTTGAATGTAAACTGTGATGTCAAAGTAGTTATCTTTTGTATGCAGTAAATCGCCAATGAACCACACGCACGTGTTGTTTACTACGAGCTGTAGTGTCAAATGGTATGTTTTATGTGCTTCCGCTTTTGTACCCAGGCAGCATGTAGCCGCTATATCCAAACAGCCATTATAACTCCAAACTGGTTAAAATAGTTAATTACTTGTAGAATTTAATTACATTTATAATTAGAAGAAAAAGAAAGAAGAAAAAAGTTACTAAAAATAATCCAGAAGAGGATCATCTAAATACAAACAAGTCACTCTTATTGACACAAAACCAGGCTTTCTTCCTGTACACAACAGCCAACAATTCAACAATCAAAATCAAGCCTAAAATAGAAAGGTAAAATATTAGTACACATTATAATTGAAAAATAAAAATATAAATAAGAATACATTCGGGTCAACATTCGTCGCAGCGATGCAACACGACCCAACCCGATAGCGAACGACCGGTTTCGACTTATTCAAGTCTTTATTTGTCACTTGTCGAAATTTGGGGTAGAGATCCATGGCTGTCGTCTATTGGACACAGCCACCTGGTGTTGACTTCTGTTGTGTCTTTATTGTTGATGGTAGTGTTTATAGGGGGTGTTTCAGGAGAAGTGGGGTGATAATGTCTGGGAGGAATGTTTATTTTCTTACAATCAAAGCTGCTACGTGATGATCTGGGAGTTTGTAGTTTTCAGGGAGATGGTCCATTAGTCTTCTTCGGTACATCGGATGGCCTGGCCAGTTGAGTAGCTAATGTACCGGATTGTAAGCTTGTTGACAGTGAAGGCACGTCTTCACCATATTGCTGGAGGGTTATATACATATTTTTCACTAGGAAGCGACGGACTTAAGCCTTTAGCTCGTCTTAACAAAGGAGGCGTAACATTTAATCTCTTTGTTCTACTTGTGAAATTACGCCACTCGGTGATTAGAAAACACGCCAATGACAACTGATTAGAATTGATATGTTTATATAGGTGCGAAAGTGCTCGACATAATAAGAAATAAACTTAAAATATACTTCAAATGAATTAGTCGTACCTTCTCGTGTAACGATTGATATTTAGATATGTCATTGCTTTAGAAAAATAGTAACGGTGGGTTGAGAATTTTGTGATTTGGACGATTGACGCTCTACTGAAGTTGTGTTTGTTATAAACTGCTTCAGAGCTTCAGGAGACATTCCATTTATTTTAAGGTATTTAGTTCAACCTATTTGACACTAAATAACCCGAGAGGTTTTTATGGTTAGTGTAAGCAGTGATTATACTATATTGGTAGTGTTCTAACTAACATTTTAAAATGTGTATTTAGTATTCTTGAAGCCATATTGCCTGTTCTAGAAACCGGTATCACTAGAGTTACAGTGCCACTCTTTTCAGATGATTCTAATATGTCTTCTGAACGTTTTTATTTAGCCCTGTTAGTTTTAATGATCAAAACATTCGTACTAGATTAAACAGAAGAATTTATATATTCATCGTAATATTTATTTATTCACCTTCTTCAGAAATAAACAATATAACTTAATAATAAATCTGTTTTAGTTTTTAAAACGTAGCCATTAATAATCACTTATAGGATAGCTGGGATGGATGTTATTTTACGACACATTGCCATAGATAATTCAGTGTCTTAGAACGTTTTAGAATCTTAACTTTTAATTATATAATTCATATAAACAACTTTTTGCAACCTTTTAGTGATCTATAGCTTTAAATTATATATATATATATATATATATATATATATATATATATATATATATATATATAATTATATATATATAATATATATATATATATATATATATATATATATATATATATATATATATATATATATATATATATATATATATATATATATATATAAACTGTCATCGATATTCCTTTTAAATCCTGTTATTTAGCCTAATATTACTTACTATATTCCATGTTATATATTTTATATCGCAAAAAGTATGATATATATATCTATATTTAATTGCTGCGCAATCAGTAAACAATAAGTTTTATCCATCTTGTTTCCCTTATCCGTTACTTCATCACTTCCTAACTGTACTCTACTTTAATACATTGTCTTCTTGTTACTTAATGTGCCATCATCTCATTGTTGACAGGAAATCACAGAATTTCTACTTATTGTTCTTTAAATGTTTGCCTCTCATCGACTTCATTTTCTCTTGCTGCAAAAGAAGGTTTATTATTATTATTATTATTATTATTAAAGTAAATTTTGAAAGGTAAATCACCAAAAAAAATCGTCTTGTATTTGTTTACGTCATTAATAAATTTTAAAAAAACATTATACATGTGTGTGTTTGTGTGTGTTTGTGAGTGAGTGAGTGAGTGAGTGTTTTACCAAGGTGGACACCAACCACTCAATAAAAACGACCAGGACTTTGTATCGTTTCTCAAGTCATAGTGTCTCTATATCATTTACAGGTCTAACCGGTCTTGATGGAGATACATGGTTTACAATTAGTGCTCTATTGTGACGAATACATTTTCAACGAGCACTCCTCAAGATCACAACACAATCTCAAATGATTGAAAAAAGTAGACACAAACAGTTTTGAAGCTAGCGAATTTAAAGCCATAATAGTCGCTCTAATATTCATGTTTTTTAATGGGAGCAAAACAATAATACGTTATACATATATAAAGAACCGTTATCAGTATTCAGCAAATCTTTTGCCATGATGTTTGTCTTCATGCTGAATAATGTTAATGATCAAATGCTTCCTCGTGGTGTACGTTTTCTCTAATTGTGTATATCTGAAACGGTTTCATATACAGGAACCGAAACCTTCGTTCAAATTGGCATTTGTGTAAGACTTTCATTATGCAATGGTTGGGAGTTGCCTTTTCCTGATCGTAAACTTTATTAAAGAAACATGTTTGTTTTTCCATATTGATACGTTACCTCATTCTCAATAAATGATTTTATTAATATATAATATAACGGAAACATCTTTATTACAAAAGAAAGGACGAACTTTGAAATGTTAGCACTGAATACTACACAGAGAATCGGTGGGAATGTCCGAATTATAGGATTGTTTTTGACATCATATCCTTATTTATACACAAATTAATAAAAGCCAATTTAGCAACAGATACTTGACCAGAGGATCTCGGCACATAATTTCACAACCACTTCTCCAGGAAATTAAATAATGTGCGTAGCAATTGACCGAATGCTGAAACAATGAATCCTGTTTAGACAACAAATAATCTAACAATTGCTAGTTAAGTGTTTCAGATTATTTACAAATCGCAGCATACATTTTGTGAGCAGTAGGCTTTTACAAGATGGCCACTCATCGACAGATAGGAATATTGTTCCCAAATCTTCCTCAAGCTGTCGTTCGAAAGTTGTTTATTTCTGATAACATATAAACAATATAAAACGAATATGGAATCCTGTCCATCTGGATAGGTATCGATGGATGATTATGCTATTAACTTGAATATTTGTGATTGCTCGGTCACTACATTTGTTGTGTCAGAATGGACTGATTATATGAGGAACATCGTGTCAGGAATATCCTAAAATGTGGAATGTTTTTTTAAATTCCTGATTCAAAGATTATTAATACCGAGAACATTAAAACGAAATTTAAATTATTATTCTAGCAATATTACAAACAAATATCTCATCCAGTAATAAACCTCTAAAAATTGGAATATGATATTATATAGATAAAGAAGATAATATGTATTATTATCATCATCATCATCATCATCATCATCATCATCATCATCGTATTGTTTTTATTACTACTGTTTTATGTCATTATCGTGCATATATGGCAAAATATTACTTGGTGGATCTATTATAATTTAATATTAATTATTTCTTCGATTATAATTGTACTTTTATAAACTCGTCATCGATAAAAACGCGAAAAACAACAAATCTTACCTTATCGAAATGGGCCAGGGGCTTCCTTTCCAAAATGATATAATTATATATATATATATATATATATATATATATATATATATATATATATATATAGAGAGAGAGAAGAGAGAGAGAGAGAGAGAGAGAGAGCGAGAGAAGAGAAACACGCATGATTGTATTATATAAATTGTGTGTGCATGCTGTATTAATATAGTATTCAATGTTGATTAAGTATGCATATTAAGTGTGTTATATGATTTGATTGTGTTTCATTTACTTATACAATATCTTTTATATATTAAAATATATATATATATATATATATATATATATATATATATAATGATTTATGCACACATACACACATAAACACACCCACACATACACACACGCATACACATACATACACCCACATACATACACACTACTCAAAACAATTAAGGGAGCAAGGTAGTCATAATATGGTCAAAATATGGCAAGACCTTTATTTTTGACCAGCTGTATACTTATCACGGAGTAACTGTCAGTTTAAAGTCAATCATCCACAACGTGACTCACTCTGAGAAAATATAACAGCCAATACAATATAAAAGGGAATGGAATTTAATTCTGGGTGAAACTTGTATTGTCTGCAGAAGTAAAAATGAGGATATATGTATATTACTTTTGTTAGTTGTTGTGTTTGTTCTGTCGATGTTTGTGGGCGCAGTATTAAGAGTTGGTTGGGTATCCAAGAAGACAAGTCCAAAGACGTCAAAGGTGTACTCCGGCCAGGATGACTATTACGTATTGAACTGTGTCTTCCGGATTCGGTTTGTCGCAGGTTAATGGCAGCGACATGATCCCCACATGCCGAATATAGTAATCAGATAGTTAGGAACGGACACCAGGAGGAATGTAAGAGAGTCGGAAGATCAGAAAGAGGCAGAATCTCGACAGCACGTCATGGTACCCTCAAGTTGGACTTCAGTCGAGAACGTCAGAATTGGTAGATCGTCAAGGGCCCAACTGTGCTGTTCTCAAATGAGAGTAGTTTCACTGTATCAGACAATGAGGGTCGAATGGGGTGTAGAGACGTCAGGAAGAGCGCATGGCAGCATGCAATGTGGTCGAAATGATTGGATTTAATGGCACCTCAGTGATGGTGTGGGATGATAACCGTTTATGAAATCCCACGAATCTGTAAATCGTCCACCAGGTGGCATAACAAGATTGAGATACAGAGATGAAATCCGTCAATTCAATAAAATGGTCATTTGCTTCTGCAACGGGGGATGACTGGATTTATTTCACGACGGATGATACTCGTCCAGACACTGCTCGTGTCTCTATGAACTTCTTTGCGGAGAAGGACCACCGATTGAACATTGGTTTTCACATTGTTGAGAGGTGTTTTCGAGTACGTGAGAATGCTCCAAGGACAGTTAACCTCAGTACAATCTTGGTTGAGGAGTCAGCGACCACACCACTAAATCACATTGGTCAACTAATCAGAAGCATGTCAAATCGTTGTGATGAATGTGTGAATGCCCGTGAGTTTATACAAGTTACTGATTTGTGGTTAATATTGGTTTGTGATACGTTAAATAAATCAAAATATTATGATGATTGACAATAAAAGGCATCATTACTTTAATATTCTGAGTTAGATCATTCTGAACTCACACAAAACCCATATTAATGCAAGATCTATTTGAGAAACGCAAAAATGGTAGTATAATCGAAATTTCTTTTCCTGAATTGTTTTATATATATATATATATATATATATATATATATATATATATATATATATATATATATATATATATTATATATATAGTGTGTGTGTGTATGTATGTAAATGTGTGTATGTATGTATACATTTATATATATATATGTGTGTGTGTGTGTAGGCGTGTATGTAACGTTAATATTAATATTGGTACACTACGCCTTACCGCGACGAACCTTTACCATCTTCCCTGTGTATGATCCTATCAATATATATATATATATATATATATATATATATATATATATATATATATGCGTGTGCGCGTGTGTGCGTGTGTTGAGTGCGTGCGTGCGCGCGTGTGTATATGTGTGTCGTACTAAGTGTTTGATTAATTAATTGTATTACTATGGATGTTAGGTTATTTGATAATGATATCACCCAATACGTTGATATAAAAACATTAATAATCGTTTTGTTTACAGTATTTATCAATTAAAAACAGTCACTAAAACACTACTCAATATATATTGGAAGAAATTCGATGAAAGGTAAAGAGACTAACTTACTATATTTTGATTTCTGATCAGGTGTTCTGTGTTCATATAAGTCAAATAAATTACTTTGTTTGTCTTTTGATTATTATATATATATATATATATATATATATATATATATATATATGGGGGTTGTCTGTGTGTATGCGTGTGTTAGTACTCATATAAATCCATGCTTTCATAAAGACAATAATTACTTACTATACATATCGACTTCGCTGATTATGTTTGGCAAACCTCCCTCTATGGAAAACAGAATTGTATATAATTAAAGTGTGTATATATATATATATATATATATATATATATATATATATATATATATATATAATATCAGAATGAAGATCGTGTCAAGTACACTTTCTACACCAAAGCTAGGCGTTCAATTAGAAAGCGAATCCTCAATTTATTCAACCTATCGTGGACAGAAGGAAAATTACCAGAACAGTTGAAGACGGCTGTAGCTATTGCAGTTGCTAAACCAGAAGGAAAAGACTACCATCTATCTCTTTATTGTCCACCCTTTCTAAAGGCATGGAGCGAATGATTTTAGCAAAACATCTGTGGAAAAGTCCTAAGCCAAATAATACAAAGTTTGATCCACTCTGGACGCCAGCGTTCTTAAAATAACTACGTTTACAGCTAGAGAAGCCACCAAAAGAATCAAACCAGTGTTTATTGCCTTTAAGAATTTTGACAGGGCATTTGAGCGTGAAGATCATCTTTCCATGCTAGACTCCGTTATTTCATTGGGAATATCCGGCAGGATCATTGCATGGAAAGAAGACTCCTAAACAAGACGAAAGATAAAAGTACAGATACAAGCAACCATCTCCGACCATCATGACCTCACCACGGGATGTTCTCAAGGATCAACAATCTCTTCTATCATATTCATTGATCTTGTCGCCCCTACTCCTGATAGTCACTCGCTTATATTGGCGATTTTATATTGGTTTATACTCGGCTTACAACATCTGGAAATGCTTCACAGCTATAAATATTTCGGGTTCACTATTGACAGTCAACTCCCTTTCACCTTGTAGCAGAAACTAAACGTAAAGTAAACTCCATTTTAAACATGATCAAGGCCATCATAAATCTGAACATCAAAGTCAACACGCAGATATCCATGACTCTATACAAATCCTTTATAAAGTCTGTTATCTTATACGCTGCTCCTCTCCTACTCCTAGTCTGCTACTCTGTCATACCGTCCTTAGAAAGAACTCAAAAATTCCACTACGTTACATGTTGGGCCTTCCCAATTAGGCAAACTCCACACCGGCCTACAAAGAATAAGGACTCGTCGAAATCCGTATTTTAATAAAGAAAGGAAACAGTTAGATATCTGCTGAGATCAGCTTCCAAACTTCTTCAAACGCACACTGTATATCGGGAACAAAAAGAAATACAAGAAGATCCCAGAATCCATAACGAGACCTCTCGAATAAGCCGGAAGTTGTAAGATATAAGAACTTCGGTGTCCTTGTTGGGACAGGATCGTTTTTCTACTTCAATCACAAACGTTACAGCATCACTACCAGACAAGAATGGGTTGGAAGATACAGAGAGAAGGAATTATATTAACATTTAATAAGATCGTCCCTGTGGGCACTCTTATGTGGATGTTTTCAACTGTGGAATTTGGATATTTGGTGAACATTCGAATTTTGTTGCCATGGATGCGCCTGGAAATCACTTGTCAAACATGGCGGCGCCTGTGTGGAATATGTAAACAGCAACGTAGGATCATATCTCGCACCTTATTTTGAACTGAATTATTCCAATCAACATCAATCATTATAGATGGACGGGTGAATTCGATTGACCTGTAACATGATCGGACATTAAAAATAAAATCAGATCGTTATGTGATAAAGTTGATGAGAAGGATAAAAAGATAGATGAACTCCTGTCAAAGCTGAATGAACAAAATAGTAAGATTGATGCTCTGATTAAAACCATGGAAGTAAAAACCAGAAGATTTTAGAACTTTAGCACAGAGTAAGTGAATCAGAATTATCTACAAATGAGGCCAAAAGGTGCAGTTTGAAGAACAATAACATTATTAGGGACATTAGTATTCCCAACGATACAAGCTATGCTATTGTCACAGCTGTTATTCGAGAAAGTGTTTAAGAATACAAGAACAACCATATGTTTATTTATTCATGACAACATAAACATTCATATACAACTACCACCGCTTCCACTACCAAATTAATCAATCATTATGAAAAATGGTAATATATGTTCCATAAATGTTAAGAATGCTGAGAATTGTGAGTCTATGTACCTTATCAACTGTTGTTATTTTGATATTATTAATCAAAATAATTGGCTATGTACAAGCTGTCTTTTTATTACCTTACCAGTTAACAACATATATAATGATGAGATTAAAGCAACTTTAAACGGTTTAACAAAAGAAGTGTATAAGCTACATAATATCTGCAACAATTATGAACTATCTTCTGAACTTACTGTTCAGACATTTTACAATTTCAGGTTTAAAAAAATGTAAATCCTGATTTACATCACTTTTTGAAATGTCAGACTGTTGAAAGAGTCCAATATTGAAATGTTATTGAACAAGTTAAGGAATATTGACTGGACTGAAGTAACTAACTGTAATGGCATATAAGTCTTATAGCACATTCCATTGTCTGTCTACTAAGATATTCAGTATCTGTTGTCTTGTTATTCAGATGAACGCAAATTGTAAATCAAACCACAAACCTTGGTTAACCACAGGCTTAGTAAATGCTTGTAAGAAGAAAAACAACCTATACAAGATATTTATATGAATTTAATTGTAGTGGCCAGGCGGTGTCAAATAAGAAAGCCATATCTGATGGGTTTAACAATTTATTTACAAATATTGGTCCCATGTTGGCAAAACAAAAATCAAACATTGTCATGATACAAGTTTCTCTAATTTTATGAGTATTAGTGTACATAATTCTCTGTTTCTTGAACCAGTTGTTGATGAAGAAATATTTTAAATTGTGTCGAATTAAAAAAATAAGCAATCTTATATCCATATCAATTTATTTGAATCTGGTATATTTCCAGATGAGATGAAGATTGCCAAAATTATACCTTTATTTTAAAATGGTGATCATAAGATATTTTACAATTATAGATCTGTGTCAATTTTGTCTGAATTTTCACAAATTCTTCAAAATAATTTCTAACAGGCTAGTATCACATGTAAGAAAGAACAATGTTATGTACAAAGTCATTATAGGTTCAGAGAAGCCCACTCTACAGAATTAGCATTTATGGAATTAATCAAAGATATTATTAGCAATTTAGATAATAATTTGGTAACAACTGGTATTTTTATTGATTGGAAGAAAGCATTTGATACCATATATCATTCCATTTTGATTAAGAAACTATGCCATCATGGTAATGTTTTGCTTCATGCTGGATAAAACAATTATTTAACTAACAGAATTATATTTTAACCATGCTATTTATTCAGGTTATAGAATTATGCTATGTGGAATTCCACAAAGTTCTATTTTGGGATCTACTTTATTTTTACTATGCATCAAAGATCTAGCAAACATTTAAAATAAATTGAAGTTTATATTGCTTGCTGAGGATACCAATGTATTCTATACTGGTAAAAGTAAAATAGAGGTTAATAGTGTCCTCAACAATGAATTAAAGCAAATGAGTCAATGGCTTAAAGTTAACAAATTATCTCTGAATATGAATAAAACAAATTACATGTGTTTCCTTAACAAGCCTTATCTGGATGATTGTCAACTCAAGATTGATGAATTAGAAGTCAGTAGAGGAAAGTTACTAAATTCCTAGGAGTATTGGTAGATGAAAAATTGTCATGCTCTGATCACATTACTGCTGTTTGTAATAATGTCTAGAAATATATTTATGTTATTTCTAAAGCCAAAGACATGCTTGAAAACCACCACTTATACATGTTATGATGTTCATTAATACTTCCCTCCATAAGTTACGCATGTGAGATAGGGAGATATATTTACAAGTCTTGATTACATACTTTGATGCTATTACAAAAGAAGGCAATCCGTAATATTGCCAAAGCTAGTTATTTAGATCATACCCATCCAATGTTTGTTCAATACAAACGTTTGAAATGTTTAGATGTTGTAAAATTATAAACATTGATAATAATCTATACAACCAAAAATAACATGTTACCTATCAATCTACTAAAAAAAATATTCATAACAAAAGAAGAAATATATCCAGGTTCTGTAGAAAAGGAAATTTTAATGTAAAATTTTGTAAGACAAAAATAACTATAATGTGAATCAGTATTATAGGTTTTATGTTATGGAACCAATTAGTTGCAAATATTCACAATGTTAAAACAATGAATATTATTAAGCACATAATTACAAATATGTTAATTTCTTCATATAACTGATACCGATGCTGCAGTATATCAGTAATTGTATTTACTGTTTAATAAATACAACTTATACCGGTATGATATAAGATGTACAAAATTAAACTTATATTGATTTGTTGTTGCTTCATAAAAATATAACTAGATCTGTTCCACATAATGTATTTAAAAATAACTTTTGTCATGAATTTGTTTATTTATTTTACGGGGGGGGGGGGGATGCAATATATAACCAAAGCTTCAGGTATCCTCCTTTTAAACGTTCCATGTGTGTTTGGAATTGAAAATCATGGTCAATCAGCTTGGCTCCAGAAGGAATTTGACGCCTCCAATTTCTAATGAACCCGCTCATTGGCTGGAACCATCCAGTCCAGTAGTTATGCAACATACAATCGAGAAGAAAGTCGACCCAGAAGGAGCAGCAGTAGCAGCCACCATCATAATTGCTAACTTCAGTGAAAGCAACAGATCAACTGTCAACATCTACACCGATGCCAGCTCCCAAGCAAACATAACACTAGCCTGGACATGTTTCGTTACAGAGACAAATGAAGAAATCAGCGGCAGAATTCATAATCATACTCCAGTCACTGTAGTTGAGCTGCATGCAGTCAAAGTCAAGGCTGCAATCATCTGGATACAAAAAAAAAACTTTCGGGGAAAGAATCTTCATCCACTCGGACTCCATGGGAGCACTCATCATCGTCTTCGCAGATAGTTTCCGCACTTATACCGAAATCATCACAGAAATCTTCATCGTGGCGTCAACCTTCAGGTAGCGACCGAGCTGACAAATTAGTGAATGGGGACACGGGCCTAGAAGTCCTGATCGTCAATCAACTCAATCTACACACACCACACATCACCTTCCAATGACTGGTATCAGACAATCCCGAAATCTGGGCATAATTTCCTTAACAATAGACTAGTTGACGTCCAACTCAGACGACTACGTTTCTGGACATACACATGACCCATTCCTCATCCCCAACACTATTCCCTCACTGTTAATAGAAACAGAACCCTATACATTATCTGCTCAACTATCCAGCCCATTACAGGTATCTAAGAAAACTAAAGAGTCTTCTTCGCACTTTCAGATTACCAGCTAGCAGCATTGATCATCAGAAAAATAACATCTCGACCCGACATCATGATCATCCCATTTCTCATTAAAAAAACCTATTGACACCACCAGCAACTATAACGTTACAACAACAAGAAAATTCAACACCAGGTGGCGGTGCCCAATAAGAGACAGCCAGGGGTATCTACTCCAAATTTCAAGGAGAAGAAGATAAATACTCTTCTGGAGGAATTGGAATGGAAACGTTGTGATTCGCTGTAGAGCGAGTCTCCACGGTTAATAAATCCGCTCGCTTGCCCTGTCTCCTCATCCGTGACCAGACACATGCGACGACCTCACCGCCAATGACTGGTGATCGCAGAAGTATACCTGAAGTATACCTGATTGTGTCGAAATGCTTTATATACAGGTTTCTTTTGGACCACAGGAAATTACTGTTGAAGGTAAACTGTTGCAAGCTGTGGTATCAAATGGTATGTTTTTACGTGCTTCCGCTTTTTGTACGTAGCCTGCACGTAGCCGCTTTCTTGTGGGCGTGACATATTTGTCGCGTACGAAAAGCGAATTAGCTGGTTCCCACAGGCTGATGAGTAGACCAGACACATGCTTAGGTATACGCACACATCTATTAATATGTGGAGGTATGGAACATTTTATTTTAGATTAATGTATGTATAGTTGTATTTGTATTTAGATTTATGGAGGTAGGTCTCGAAGGATGTTTAGATATGTTGATGCTCTGTGCCTGTTGCCTCTTTATATGTACCCTAAAACGCACATTGCCCGTGCCAGACATCTTATCTATTTCCATCCAGATTCCTTATTACCCCAATGTAAGAAAGTTATGTCGTTATTACAACATATTTGAGTTTATTAGCTTTGTTATGTATAATGTAGAATCTATATTGTTGTCCTCTTATGTGGTCTGGCGAAACGACCT
>JAODUP010000155.1:612500-635000 GCA_025642065.1 Paralvinella palmiformis
TGTAGCCGCTTTCTTGTGGGCGTGACATATTAGTCGCGTACGAAAAGCTAATTAGCTGATCCCCACAGGCTGATGAGTAGATCAGACACATGTATAGGTCTACGTATATATGTATCGATATGTGCAGGTGTAGAACAGTTTATATTTAGATTAATGTATATCTAGTTTTATTTATATTTTATATTTATGGAGGTAGAAGTCTCAAAGGATGTTTAGAGGTGTTAATGTTCTGAGTCAGTGCCACTATATAGGTATCCTAAAACACACACACTCATATATATATATATATATATATATATGCGAGAATTCAGGCATGTTTGTATGTATGTATATTTCTATTATTTTTTTATATATGTATGTATTATATATATATATATATATATATATATATTATATTATATATATATATATATATATATATATATATATATTTAATTAGTTTATTACTATGCATGTTAGGTCAGACTGTATTCAATATATAATTGAACAAATACCAAGAAAACCAGAGACTAACTTACCATGCTTTGCTTTCCGATCAGGTGGTTTATGTTCTATATAAGTAGAAAGAAATTCAAATGTGTGTGAGTCTTGTTTGATTGTATGTGTGCATGTATATATATATATATATATATATATATATATATATATATGTGTGTGTGTGTGTGTGTGTGTGTGTGTGTGTGTGTGGTTGTGTGTGTGTCTGCATATGTCTATATATGGTCACAATTGCTTACTATATATATCGACTTCGTTGATTTGTTTTGGCAAACGTCCGCCTAAAGAAAAAAAAACATACAAACACACCATAAATAAGTAGATAAACACGCACGCACGCGCGCACACACACACAGATACACACACACACACACGCAAACAAACACACGTCTGATTTGATAGTAGACCCGTCTTTTTAATCGGTCTACTTCAATATTAGTTTTATCTAATACATTTAAATTAATTTGTTCCTTTTATACTCCTTGTGAGTCAGTAGAGTAATATTATTTATTATTGGAGGTAATCATCACTGACAATTAATTCATCATCCTACTGACTATATGCATAGATAATAGGAACTTAACTAACAGTGAACGTATACGCTTTTTGATTAATTTCTAGTTACCTGAGTACCATTTAAAACAATTATAAATAATCTGAATGTTTGTCATTCTTGGATTAATCCTTCACTAACTCATGTCATCATATACGTGATCTCAGGTAGACAGGTAACAAGGAATGTTTGATGTGTAATCGAATATTTTCTTATTATTGTTATCCCTTACAACACGACCAGGTTATTGTAACTCTTTATTAAACTGTAAATTTGATTATAGCATCAATCTCTTTCGGCAATTTTAGAATGGTTCCAGTAATTATAATTTCTCGAAAACAAAAATTAAATTAGCTATTGATTTAAAGATTATATTAACCACTTATAAAATCGATCACTGCCACTACACCAGGATATATATATGGACTTCTGCCCATTAGAAAGTCATCCAAAAAACTCAGGTTTTCCAGTTAGATATTGTCCTGAATCTTGTTTCGAGTTATATGGCGATTATAATTGTAGGCTTACAGCCCCTATTAGCTGGAACAGGTAGATAAATAGGAAATATCATGTTTTGGAAATTTTGAATGTGTTATTAAGACCCACCTGTTCAATATTGTTTTCTTCGTCAAATAATCGATTATACAGATTTCGAGTTAGGATTTAGATTTTTTTCAGATTTAGTCTTTTACCTGATAGGATATTTGTTAAATATACATTATTATTATTTCCGTCAGGACTTACCGGCAGTTGAAATGAAAGTCAGATTGAGGAATATTAAAACAAACAATACTGTCGACAACATTTGCATTTTACTTGAAACCTGCAAAAAGAAAATCACTTCATTGAATATAATTTTCGGTCTTCTTAAAATCTAGCACGAAAATTCTGTTCATAAGAACATCTTAAGACATTTAAAGTAATGCGATCATCGTAATACCAGATAATTATTACAGTAGATGGTGAATATTTATTAAATTTACGCGGCCATAATAGAGAGCGTGTTATAAACAAAACAACATCAACAATAACAGACTGACAGAAGTACAGATAAATAGACTAAATATCTATCTCTTATTTAGACAAAGACATAAACGTTAATAAACATCACATCTAGCTATTTACATGAAAAGTAACTCTTCTATGGGTACTAGACCAAATAGCCTGATGACCTACTTAATATCAGCTGTCCTTTGTATCCGTAATACCATATCATATATATATATATATATATAATATATATATATATATGCGGTATATAAAACAGTTATAACGGTTATATACAAAATCATATTTTCTAACGGTAAGACATATCCGTTTGATCTTTATTTAATATCATATTAAATTGTGTTCTACCACTCCACTAATGATAGTTTATTATGACGTCAGTATCGTGATGATAGATAGTTCACACATACACACACGCACACACGCACACACCACACACAAATGACTTTGTGTTTCATGTTACATGGTTGCCCACATACTTTAACCCATGTTTTAAATCGTGGTCAAGCTAAGTCTAAATGGTGTATCATGTTTCACTTTCCCTGATTACCATCTAAAGCATATCTTTGTAAATTGTCATCCTACTCCAAATAATATAATTCCTTATATAGACTGTTGAAATGATTAATTCCAGTTATTTTATATATTAATCTCATTAAACTGAGATTTTATTAAGTGCTAAAGCCATTATAATACGTGGTTGTTTTAACTGCACATACTTTGAGATCCCGAACAACAATCGGATGCCATAGAAGGCATCCCCATGAATATTCAGTTCTGTCTGTTTTCACCCTGATACCAAGTTCCGTGTACGTAGTTGTGTACCGATGTCATCAACATATGCGTGTTTTTGGTATAGTTTTGTTGGGTTATGTGTGGAACGTCACTGTTCGTTGCGTGTCAATACTGAGCATACGTGCATATTCTGACGTATAATTAATTAGCCACGTTGTAGATGGCTCAGATCCATCTTTGTCTGAAGACTAGGGTTTTAATTCGGTACATGTTGTTAAATTATTTCTGCATTTTTCAAAACTACTCCAATACTCGTACAAACATTATTTATTTGACCAAACATCATGGACGTATACGTGATTACCTTATACAGGCTTACATCGTCTGCATTGTGGAGTAATTTAATGTAGAAGTGCACGTGGTACGCCTGCATCTATCATCTCTGTTACCGACATCTGAGTACCTGATATGCCATACATTTGTCTTACAATAAGGATGATTATATCGTAATAAGTGTGTCCCATGTTCAGTGACACATAATTAAAAACAACTTGATCAATATTTTGTGTTTGCTTTGATAAGTGTACACGCCATCCCAATGTATATGCATTCTTGGGAACACATGTCACAACGTGATTCAATGGAACCCTGCTAAGCTGTATGCACTATATTTCACTATTCATAAAAGTGATACAATAGACATTATGGATATATGACAACAATAATTAAATATGCATCACTTAAATGTGTTTACATATTAGTATTAATGGCAACAAAGTTGACATAACAATAACAGAGTTGACATGTCAGTAACAGAGTTGACGTGTCAATAACGGAGTTGACGTGTCAATAACAGAGTTGACGTGTCAATAACAAAGTTGACGTGTCAATAACAGAGTTGACGTGTCAGTAACCGAATTGACGTGTCTTTAACAGAGTTGACATGTCAGTAACAGAGTTGACATTAAAATAATACTGTCGTAATCAGTAGCTGGATAAAATATAGGTCATGACATGGACTGTTGCCATCTAGTAGAGTTATATATAGTTGAACTCTAGTGTAATCATATACAACTTGATCGGCGTTTCATCAGGAATCTGTCCCATGTATAGATGGGCTAAGCCAGGGATGTCATGGCATTTAGGCTGATACACCACAACTGCTAATCGCGCGACTATATGCTGGTAGTAGAGGCAACTGATTCGACTTAATTGGCAGTAATACAGCTGACACTAAAATAAGTATAGAGTAACCAATAGTTATGGTAAATGTACATAATACTGAATTGTTTAAATCTACTGCAGATGAAACTAGAGCGCACAAGATCACAAGATCCTTCAAACGCACATTGAGCACTCGTTTGGAGTAACCGGAAGTGCCCTCTCCTGGATCAAATCTTATCTGAGTGACATATCTCAGTGTGATGCCATAGGAATGACGAGAGCAGAAGGTAAGTACCTGAATTTTGGGGTGCCGCAAGGATCGGTACCTGGACCACGAAAGTACTGTTTGTATTCAAAACGAAATTGTGCGATATGTAGCCAACATAATTTGCTCTACCACTGTTATGCAGATGATACCCAAGTTTATATGGCGATCATGCCCAAAACAACTTGGTCCGACGTTGCAAAGAATTGGAAGCTTGTTTGGCTGATATCAGTACTTGGATGAGTGCAAACATGCTTAAGTTAAACGAGGAAAAGACAGAGCTCATTATCTTTAACCCAAAACATCAGGTTAGGATGAATGAGGTAATAATAATACTGTTTCTGTAGCATCGTCAGTGAAGAACATAGGAGTATATTTTGATGCATCCCTGACCATGGAGAGGCAAGTAAATGCAATATCCAAAGTCTGTTATTACCAAATTCGTAATATTGGTCATATCAGGCGGTACATCACATAGGATGCTTGCAAAACACTGGCACACGCCCTGATAACTTCTCGGCTAGATTACGGCAACACTCTCCTGTATGGTCTTCCAAGCACATTGATGACACGGCTACAGAAAGTACAGCATTCTGCTGCCAGGTTAGTCACCCGCACTCATAAAAGAGAACATATAACACAAGTCTTGAACTCCCTGGATTGGCTTCCGGTTATATATAGGTCGCAGTACAAGATTTTATGTACACTTTTAAGGCACTTCAAGTGACTGCCCCTCAGTACTTAAAGGAACTTGTCGTTCCGTATCAGCCGACAAGGTCTCTACGGTCTGAGTCTGGAGCATTCTTAGCCGTACCAACAACACGTGTAGTGACATACGGTTACAGATGTTTCAGAAAGGCTGCTGCAACCTTATGGAATAATCTTCCAGTAACCATCAGAAAGTGCAAGACCCTTGATACCTTCAAAAAGAAGATAAAAACTAATCTTTTTGTTTCAGCTTTTCCTAGCTGAATATATTATGTATTTGGCTGGAAAGAATGATGTAATTTTAAACATGTAAATCTGTTACATCCATAGAATTATTTATTGTCAAGCGCCTTAGAGTAACCTTCTTACATGTTTTATAGGGCGCTATATAAATTTTGTATATTATTATTATTACAGCATATACAAGACTAGTCCTTATTCTCAGAGTCAAGCAGAGAGAACATACTGTCGAATACGATCCCAAAGGTGAAGCAGGACCTGGACGTGTCTACTTCTCACTTTCTATGGTTCCCGGACGATAAACGGGACATCTTCAACCTTACATCAGCAAACCTCATCCCGATACTGTGGCAACAATACCGGTTCGTGCCCACGCTGTTTATGCATTTGACGTCAATGTCCACGTCATCGATATCGGTGACAATGCCTCGATAGACGTTACCCTGATATCTCACAACTTACCATTTTCCCTGAAGTTCATCAAGTTCTTCAAGTCGTTCCACTGGCACTAAGTCGGGATGTATAGGAGTATAGGAGGGCCCAGTTGGTCAGTGACAGGCGGCCTGACTTGTGCAACGGGGTGGGGTCTGATAGGGAAGGTAAAATATTTGAAACCGTAGCTTGTGCAATTTAGTGTTTCAGGGCTGTTGCAAAAACAGCTAACATCGCTAAAGTTGATAGTGGCACGAACCAGTGTGTCGACTTGGTGTAGCTTCATGGTGTTAGGTACGACTGGTACGGTCTCGGTGAGAACTACTTCCTACACTTCATCTGCATCTACGTAAAAGAGCTTGATCACTGTTTTTCTACTGGATCAGTGCTCTGTATAGATGGGCTGCATCAGTGATGCCATGGCCTAGACTGATTAATCTTTTAGCATTTCGTTTCATGGCGCCCCCGGTGCAATCCGTGAGTCCCGCATGTCGTGATGATCCGCCTCCCAGAAGTTCCATGATGATGCATGGTACCCCATATCAAATACGTTTGTGCAGAAGAGAATGAAATTCACCTTTTCTCTGTACTGTGATGTTGAACCATCACTGAAGAAATACATGGTCTCGAGGTCTGGATGAGACACGTGCAGGTATATCCAAATTACAGGCGGGTCATGTCGCTTGGATGGCGAAAAGAAATCTCCCGCGTACATGACGCCTTTATGTAGGGTTACTTGCCTGTGAGACTGAAGTTGACTTGCAAGCTTGTAAGACACATTCCCTGAAAAGGCTATGTATGATTACATAATAATTATGGTAAACTCTATTGTAAACAAGATTTGACTACGGGTAACTCGTGGGTGATTCATTGACTAGTGGAAAGCTGGAGTCACCCTCTGTACTAAACAGGGTTTGGTAACTGGTGTTTTCACCCCTTTGTGAGCCTTTAATTCTACACCTTTACAGTAATGCGATTGAAGACGTAGTGACGAATATTCATATATATATATATATATATATATATATATATATATATATATATATATATATATATTTTATCATAATAATTAGCAAATTGAGGTCAATCCTGTTACCACCAAGTCAACTCTGTTATAATGGACATGACAACTAACAGAGATGACAGTAACAGGGATGACAACCATGATAGATTGCATCACACACAACAGATTAACCATGTTATCATTTAATCTCTATTTCACGCCAAAGTGCAGGGCACTGATATAACAAGATTGAATAGCGCTTTGATAAGATAATTACACCACTCTTATCTTTGGATGACAGTGTTGACGTGTTACAAAATCATCATTGCATGTAGCAATAGGATATTTTAATCAATATGCTGCCATCTGGTGAATAATGCGGTACGGTCCAAGGTAGCTTTTGTATAGTTAAATTACTATTGAATAATAGGGTCGACTCATCGTTTGGGGACATATGAAAATAACTTGAAGTATAATATAAAATATAAATAATATCTCTATATAGATCATAGTCAGATATATTTAATATATTTTATCATATTGTGATGATTATCAAACAATATTACCACTAAACGTATTGCTTCTACCGAGACCGAAGAAAATAGATTTCGATTTAATGACATGGCACTTTTGCTCCCATCGAGCACTATTTGATTTATCTCACTTCTAGTTAAAGGAACAGTTCACTCTCAGATAATATGATTTAAACGTGTAATGTTTATAAAAGTAACCCCAAATCCCAATATAATAATCGCGACCTCTACCTGATATTATTTATATAAGGATATACTCCTAATTACTGGAGGGTAGCCATTACGGCTTCATCAAATGCTAGATTGTATGTCTGGAAGATAAAACGTCACGTGTTCTGACCTCAGATGGCACCAGGATTATGTGGCCACCTCGATCCCGATCAAGTCAGGTCAGTGATACTCTGGCTTAACCATCCTCGTGACTTTACCTGCCCCCCGTGTTCAACCTGACTACTACTAACTGACGTCACCATCGGTTGATTGACATAAATTTGACAGCTCGGTGGATGATTTTTGTATAAAACAATCATCTTAAATTATTTCACTTTATAGTTTCTTTAGCCATTTCAGTAACATATGAGGCTGTTTGGAGCAACTATACGGTAATATTCGTAAATAGGCTTTATCCAGAAATTAAATGTTTGGCTGACCCCTGTTTACATTGTTATAACCGGGTAAAATAAACTGTTTGTAGAAAGTGACGTCAGATCTCCATCGTATCTGATCTGTCTGGTTTCAAAATGGCGGGGGCCTACTGATCATTAATATTCAATTAACCAGTACTTTGAACAGGATTATTTAATATGTGGTTGATCGTATTCGTATTTTGACATCACTTAAAACGTGTGTGAGTCTATTTGTATTAGTCAGAAAAGATTCGCCTTACGGAATTGGCAAGGCATTGTTTCGAATGGGGGATGGATTTATCTCAGTAGGTGACTATCCGGTCGAATTATATATATATAAAATATTATTTATATATATATATATATATATATATAATTATAGTGTGTGTGTGTGTGTGTGTGTGTGTGTGTTTTAGGGTACATAGTAAGAGGCAACAGGCACAGAGCATCAACATATCTAAACATCCTTCGAAACCTACCTCCATAAATCTAAATACAACTATACATAAATTAATCTAAAAATAAAATGTTCAATACCTCCACATATTGATAGATGCGTGCGTATACCTAAGCATGTGTCTGGTCTACTCATCAGCCTGTGGGAACCAGCTAATTCGCTTTTCGTACGCGACAAATATGTCACGCCCACAGGAAAGCGGCTACATGCAGGCTACGTACAAAAAGCGGAAGCACGTAACAAACAACAGGTGCGTGTGGTTCAATGATGACTTGCTACATACATATCATAAACTATTTTGACACCACAGTTTACATTCAACAGTAATTTTCTGTGGTCCAAAAGAAACCTGTATATAAAGCATTTCGACACCTCAGATGCTGACCTCAGCTTTATTCTGGGTTCGAATAACTGAATAAATCCTACCTATATGAACCATGTATCAATACACGTCCGACTGGTCTGGCGTCGAAGTTCTTCTCCAACCTAAGTGAAAATTCAAGCCTTATATATAGCCTCAGCGTGTTAACAAACATTACAGTTTGTTCATAACAAAGAGAATGTACACTAACTCAGTATGGACTCACTGAAGCGATTTAACTCAAATATAAACAAAGTAGCAATACCGCACAATGGATTATTACTGGACTAGATGATGGATGAATGTTGTTTAAAACCTGAGTAAATACTATGATTTACTCGAACCTAACAGCTAACCCTCATACGTTTCCGTTCATCACTAAGGGAACGTTCATTCACGCTTAATTTAGCGTCCCTAAGTATATGCAGTTAGGTGTGGTGGGATCTAAATTAAAGCGCCTATCCACTTGATCTATTTGACCCATGGTCGAGAACAGCGGATTTCAGGCAGATCTCCGATACTGCGAATGACACGTCGGGATTATAATAGCTATACATTTAACAAATTTCCTATATCAGTGTAATCTAATTACTCATAATATGGGAAAAAACTCTGTCCGCAGCTTAATACCCATGGAGATGCCTGCCGGAGTAACAAACGACTCCAGGAGTATAAATCCGTCAAGCAGCATCCTTCCCGATATCCATTTCACTGACAAGCCCAATTCAATTAAAACTAAAACGCGCGGTTAATCTTAACATTTGTGTCATATGAGTGAACGTGCGTAAGCAAATAATTACTTTGTCAGCAATATATTAGCGGCCAGTTAACATAATTTCTTGATCTGATTGGTTGTTTAGAATGATCCCCGTTTTTTCCTCCTTCTAATTTAAAAAACCAGACAAGGTTTCCTCTACTCGAACGAACATTTAAACAGACTTTTCTTGAATATTTTATTCTTTATGCTAAATTTATTAAGTCGTATTATAAATGATTATAAGATCGAAATATATACCAACTACTTCCTCTGCCATAATAAAGAGACCTCAAAAAGGGATTTAAATTATCAATTTACTATCCCGAAATCCCCAAAACACCTGATTCAGTTACGAGAAGATTTCATTCAATATTTGAAGTAATTATTAATAAAGTAGTACTACATAAATTGTGCCATTCATGAAAGGAACGATGCACACTGGAATATGATATTACATATATAAACAAGATAAATTAGATCTACTAAATTTTACACACCTTATCGATGTCGAGAGCGTCTTTGCCGTAGCTCTAGTAACAATATATATATATATATATATATATATATATATATATATATATATATATATATATATATGTACATCATATTCTCGTTTTATATTAGCGACATCTGTTCATATTAATCTCTAAAATCACACAGTATAAGAAATAATGGCTTATTAGCTTTTGCTTTTTCCTGAGGTGTCATATAGCCTAAAATAATATATAAATGAATGAATGAATGAATGAATTAATTAATTAATATATAAAATATATATTGTAAATTCAAATGAATATTACTTACTGTATAGTTTAGAAGCTTTGTGTAACCTTCTCGCAAAATTACGTATTAAGTCTTGTATAAGTAAGGAGAGAATATATATATATATATATGTGTGTGTGTGTGCGTGTGCGTGTGTGCGTGTGTGTGCGTGTGTGTTTCTGTATATAGTGTTAATTCATTTTATTATTTATGGGAGGAGTATATTCAATAGTAACTTCATAATTCTTCTATTATCGTTTTCCACAATGTACTCACGATTACGTGTGTAAAATATAACTATATAATATTAAATAAATAATGGTGTACTATACAATTGAAAACGAATCGTAGCTATATCACTATCAGTATTCTGTCTTATGGGAGGGGGGGGGTGAAACTGAAACTTCGGTTGCTATAATCGAAAGTCGGACTTGAGTGGGGACTTCTAATGGTCGAGATGACACCATCCTATAGGAGACTAACATCGGGCGGAATGCCATCTTGAACTAACTTAAGTAAAGCAATTATGGATTTAGTTTCTGTTTTTGTCTTACAGCAATAACTATAACACACATAGTCCAAGAAGAAGACTTCCATAGCGTTGCTGAATTGCAGGTGTGAGATGAACCAGAGTGATACCTATGTCTTTAGGGTGTTCTTCCCATCAACAACTGGCTTCGACCGGGAAGTAATGCCGCCTCAGTCATAAGTCCCAGATATGACCAGTTCTACGACCAAGCAAACTATTGCAGCCTATTTAAAGTTAGCTGCTTCCTTTCCATGTTTTTGGTACCAAGGGTCAAAGGTTCGATCCCAGCAAGATGTCGAAACTCTTAGAGATTAATTTCTCAGCTTACTACATTGTGGGTGGCTGACCACGTTAAATGGCGCTGCCGTCTCCACTGAATTATTTAAAATAAAGGGGGACGTTAAAAACCCCTGAGGACGTAAAACACTCTGGCAGTGACCACCCTCAGGGTATTTCGGCTCCATCTTTCCGTACTGCTCCCCTGTCAGTGGTGGGGGAGAAGGTTTCTCAACCACTCCAACATAGAGGCTGTGCTGAATAAGCGACAGCCTGGGGATTCTCCCCGAACAACAAAACAAACATGATAATTACGTCCACTCTGAATTTTTCCCGTGGCCAAAACGTCCAGGTGTGCATGGCCATGGACAAAATACCCGTAGCCAAAAGATTCGTGGTCAAAAAATCCCTTTTCTGTCTGAACCCTCCACCGCTAGGTGTCACTGTCAGCCATAAACAATAATGAGATACACAAATGAATATACACATAGATCGCTCGTTTAGAACTTACTTAAATGCGAAATCCAAACCATTTTTTAGGACTAACAAGAGCAACAGTACTGTTTGTTAGTATCTTCTTCATTTTGTTTGAAATTTACAACGAGGTAAATGTTAGTCGAATTTGTCAGATATTAATCATTATGTTGTCCACACACGACACGTACCCACTCGTCGTAAAATATAGCGCCAAAATTCCCTTGGTGTAGCAAAACTCCCTAAATCATTCGTAACAGTACAACCAATTATTATAATTGCCAACATATTGCAGAGACTCAAGTACACTTCGTTTCTCGGATATTGCACTGTTGAGATATGCGACAGACAGACAAATAAACAAACAGATAGACAGGTAGACAGACAGCAAGAAAGGCAGGCGAACAGACATAGACAGAGAAACACAGATGGACTATATTTCCAACACACAAAGGGACCGAAAAAGTCGCAAACAATTATATTATTACGTAACAGGACATAACTATTCACATTAAATTTAAACTCTTCTAAAATCTATTAGGATCCAGTCAGTTGATATGATGACGTCTAACAAACAATCAGACGTCTGATTGGTAATTGACCCGTGTTCTTATTGATATATCTACATCTACAAAATGGTTATGACCGTTATATACAAAATATAAATTAGTTCGAACACCCCCCCCCACAACTGTAACGGTACGAGAAATATGTTGCGCTCTGACATAAGGTTAATTAATTAATTAATTAATTAATTAATTCATTCATTCATTCATTCATTCTTTGGAGCATAATGTATTAATACCATTTTATAAACTTAAATTGATACAATCCTGAAAAAGCGTGAGCGAATGAGTAAGCAAGTGAGCGAGTGGGCCAGTGAGAGAGTCAACGTGTGGTTGATTTGGCAGATACATCATGTGTTTTTTTAAATTATTTTGAAGCGTTTGGGTTTGTTAAAGTTTCACCTTAAATACATGGAGTGGTTTTAAGGCGGCAATAGCTGATTATACTAAACAGTATCAATTTATGGTCGAAATTAGGTGCAGTCAATGCCTTTGGGGTATCCGAGAAGTGGACTGCTCTTTAACTGAAAAAGTATTATCATTATTATTATATTCTTGATCGGTAATTTTTGAAATATAGCATATTGCTTGTCGGGTGAGATAACGCTAAATATATGTAAGCTGTGTGTGTAGTATCTAAATGTTATGTCTCGAAGAGAAATAGCTCTTACAAATCTTCTGAGAAACGCGAGAACATTTGTATCTTGTGTGCGCGCTTTTAAATTAGGATTGGTTCTCGATGTTATAGCACTGGAATATAATTTTTCTGTGGTGATTCAGGTATCAGATAAATTATATATACATCAATTAAATTGGTATATATTACAGACTGTGTATTATAGATTTAATTACTATTTGTAATTAATTATTTAGAGATTATTATTGTTCTACTTCTACTATTTTCTTTTTTAATTGATCAAATGCCGTCCTTTTTTATGGTTCACTCCGGTGTTTAGACTAGGAATCTTTTTTTAGGGTGGGGGGCGGCAACAGTGGGTAAATGGTAATATAGTATTATAATAGCTGTGGATATCGGTGTGTGATCACCAAACTTTATCTTGCCCATTTCTCCCTCTCTCTCTCTCTCTCTCTCTCTCTCTCTCTCTCTTATATATATATATATATATATATATATATATATATATATATATATATATTATAGTAGGATAATTGTGTAAATGACGCAACAACGAGATTTTTAATTGACCAAGACTTATTAGCCACAGGTGGTTTAAATGTATTGACAATAAATAACATTCCAGTACTGAAAATTAAACAGCTGGTATAGAGGGATTTCTTGGTGAGGTTGTTACATAAGACAGCTGTGAGTAGTGATACTGCAGAATCTGTGGTTGAGAATATCATAACGGGTGACATCAGTACAGGATCAGTGGTAGAAACAAACTCATCGAATACCGGTAACATCACAGAATCAGTTTCTAAAGGTCACGAGCACGGGCTACCTACGTCGGCTACCAGAGGATCTACTTTGGACAGCGTACTTCAATAACTCATCGGCAATAGAAATGCAATCCCTTCAGTTGGAAAATGTTAGGCGGCTGGTACGCTTGCTAATTTAAATAACAGGTTTATGTCAAATACAGGGCCTACCGTACCGGTACCAGTAAACATAATATGGGAGGTGACTTAAAATCATTAATATATTTCGCATTATCTGAATATAGTTGACTTTGTTCCAACTTTGTGTTGTCACGCCGATGAATAGATTTCGGGATCAAGTGAAAGAGCGGTGATAATATTTAAAATAGGACCAGAAATAGCCCTAACAAGAAACGGTCAACCAAATGGAATTGACTACAGCTAGTTCTGGCACAATTGCAAAATTGTTACTGGAAGGTAAATTGGGTTTAGAGGAAGTAGCTCAGTATTTGTCTTATGATGTAAAGATAAGATGACTGGCTCAGATTGATGACGCTAGTAAACCCGAGATATTAGCTCCAAATCATTATTCAGATACAAATGTTACTGTACATGATCAGTGTGTTAAAGATGGATTACACATAATTACACCAGGATCTTATTGTTGTAGGATTGATTTAAAATCAATAGGCATAGAGCCATCACAAGATCGCATTGTGGAATAAAATGGTAGTTCACAGATGATACTGATGCAATATACATGGTAGATACCAGGGTGAAGATGATGGAAGCTATCAAAATCTCTTCCATATTTCACAGGTTGTCTCGGGCTATTAAAAGGTATATGGAAAAAAGAAGTTATAAATTAGTGGCATATCTGGATTATTTTCTATTAATCTGTAAGGACTCTGTAACCAGCTTTCGGGGTCAACACACTTTAATTGCATGACTAAGTGGTTGATTTATTGCATGAATTACTGTAATTCAGATCTTGAAAACGAGAACCATATGTACAATTACAAAGATTAGCAGGTAAATTAAATTGGGCTAGTCAAGTTATTAAGTGTGGTAGGGGTTACATATGCAATATAATTGATACTATAGCCCCGTTACGTAAGCTGTTTCATAAGATTTGATTAACTAATGAGTTTTTAGGAAGATGTTTATTGGTGGATTTTAGCCATGAAAGCATTTCCAGGCAGAAGTATATTTCATAAGCCTCAGGTTAATGTGGTTCATTTTGATGTTTCCAATAAAGGCTCTTGTTGTGTATATCGAATTGACTATGGGTATAAGTATTGTCATAGTGATTTACCAGAGTTAGAAAATATAAGTTGTAAAGAGGCAATTTCTGTAGTCTTAGCTTCGCCCTGTTTAAATATTGTCAGTTTGTTACACCTTGAATTAAAGATGTCTAACCCGCTGCTAAATACATTTTCTCTGGATACTTGACTTAGAGATTATAAATGTGATAAAGGTGTTATTATTACACCTGCTATTTTGTAGAGAATCAGAAGCCTGTTATATCCTTCACCCCACCCCACTTGGCCAGTTTCGAGGCGGTGCGTCTACTGAGTTTATGATAATTATCCATACTCGAAAAAAGATCACCTTATTGTGGCATCAGGAGGCGAGATTGTCCTTGGTATAAACTCATACAAATTATCCCATATAAACAAAGATCTCTTGTTATGTCGTTGTCATATATCCCAAATCATTCATTGAGTCCGAGATCTTTAAAGCGTAGTCAGTGTATTAAGGATCTAAAACATTTATTAAAGTGTTTAGGGTGCGGATCTGGTTATACAGGACATAGTTTTAAGAGAGATGGGGCTACATATACGCTCAAATTAGGAATTCGAGATGAATGTATAATGTTGTTGGGAGATTAGAGGTCAGAGGCCTATCAAAGGTATCCTGCTGTGTATTTTAATACAATAAGTACCATTGTCTCAAAAATTGCAATTAGTAGTCCTATTTGTTCCAAATAATCTACTCACATAGGCTTGGATTTTGAAGGTTTTTTCTTTATATTTTATGTGAACTACAGGTAGCCGTATGTGTATATCCCCCAAGATGTTTATTATATACAAATAAATAAAGATAACTTATCCGTGTATGAATGTGTTTGTTAATTTATCATCAAATGTGTTTTTGCTATCTGTTTATGATAGGTCAACCAGAAGATGACTTAATTCTGTTTTCAATGTTAAGCTCCCTGGAGTAAGTTGAATATCAACGAAAATATGATCGCTCCTAGCTCAACCTTTTTTCTGGGTTTTAATTATAATAACGGGAATTTGTAATATTGGCTAATAACATGAATCATGAAAGTAAACTAGCTCATGGACGTCCTATAAGGAACAAAAAGTTCGTAGAGTTTCACTCCTAACAATTTGGCTGTAATGCATTTGACTTATTACAGTTCGAACCAAAATTATCGAAAGCAACATTCATAATAAATATTTCGGTATAGTACCATTGTTAACTAAATACTTCTGGGATAGATTTCTTCACCAGCCAACCTGAATGTCCGAATGACCTAATGATAGTAACTTATTTTGAAGCAATCTAACTTAGTCGATGCCTCTTGGTGCAGATATCCCGATGTTTCAGCCGCTGAACGTTCACATCTCCTCCCCTAGTCAGGTTTGTTGTAATTCGTCTAATCCTACTAATAGCCAGTAACTGGCGGATAAGAAAATAATTAATCTTCTTAGCACTCCGATTCTTTCTTACCTGTTTTTGCTTTATGAATGGACACCTTTTGTTGTCCTTTCTTTTTTCATCCGCGCAATTATCTGCCAATTGTTATGTTTCATGTTTATTCCTGGTCGCCTAACCTGCCTCCGACATATCGTCTAACTTAATCAACTTGTTCCCATGTCATGTCGTTTATATTTCGCCATCTCTTTAACCCCGGGCATCTTCATTATTATGACTAACTGATTAAAATGTGGAAGCTTTGTCTTATTAAGTTAACCATCACACTGTTGAAATAGATTTCCCATGTTCAATCATGTTTATGTCAATCAGATTAGTTATCCAGGTCGGAACGTTGAGAATTGACTGTTTCAACATGTTGTTTGCAGATCAATCTAACACAGCTCATACTTCAGGTCCATAATTTCTTCCTTGTGTTCTATATCGTACTATTTGTTTGTCAAAAAAAGTCTACTAAATAGAACATTTACCTTTGGTCTTCCAAAACCAACCAGATATAATGACTACTCCCAGAAAACTCGTGTAACACAATAACTATCGGTTGCGGCCTTATACGTACACCGTTGACAAGTCTTCCACGAAGTGTGATTGACCAATGGCGAACACATCATCCAACAAACCATATCCTTGTTTGCGATGCATCATCATAAAAGATAAATCTGCATATGGTAATCTAAACGGGACAACCGACCTCCAAATGTAATGAGGCGAAGTGGAAAAAAGATACAGCCTTCTGACATAGCCAGACCTGGATTTAGATCACATCAGCCAACCACATTACCACCTGGGCCATGAAGGAGACGATAAGATGAGCGATATTATATACCGGTAACGGTGCAATAAACTAAGATACTTTGCCACGGTTCATTATCAATTCATTTAATCAACTGATTTGAATTTTTACTAAATCACTCCGAGGGCTCTACTCCCGGATTTTGAGAGAGTTTTAAAGCATTTGTTCAATGTTAAATGCTCATCTAAAATGACTCCTAGATATTTATAATCGGAGACTGTATCTAAAACACAATCACCATATTTAAACTTAAAATTTGTTTGGATAATTCTAGATCCCCTAAAATGAACAACCTGATACTTTGACTTGTTAACAATAAGTCTCCATTTCATACACCAATTTGACATTTGATCAAGTAATCTCTGAAAATCTATTTCTCTAGGTGCCATCAAGACTATGTCATAACAGTGTATTAATGAGCCGATTATCTATTTTAATCCCCAAATTCATTGCTTTTATTTCCTTAGCCAATTCATTTAGAAACAGTGAAAACAGAGTGGGTGATAAATTATCCCCCTGACGGATTCCATTTCCAACAATGAACCCGTCAGACAGCATATGATTAATTTTTATACATGATTCAATGTAGTGGTATAAATTCTGTACGGCTTTATACATATTGCAATCAGTGTTATATTGCAATAACCTGCTGAACATCAATAAATTCCGATTAATTGTATCAAAACATTTATCCATATCAATAAATGCAGTATACATGTTTTGTTCGCATACAATTGCTTATTTATTATACTTGTTAGTGCGAATATATGGTCCTCACAAGATCCTTTTTGTTTAAATACATTTTGTTCATCTACGAAAAGATATAATAACTCACAGTATTCAACTAATCTGAAATTTAAAAATAAAACAGTATAGTTTGGAAACATTGCTGAGAAGACTAATACCTCGGTATTGAAGGGGTAAAAATGGGTAGGTACAAGATCCTTTTGGAATAGGGGTAATGATTGCTTGGTTGAGCCATATGCTTGGTTGATGCCCATTCATGAAAAATATTCGAAAACGTTTCCATAAGGAATTATAACAGGTTTATGTTTCAAAACCTCATTTATAATAAAGTCAATACCCATGGCCTTTTTATTTTTGTAATAATGTAATCCCTCCTCTGGTGGATTGTAAAGAGAATTAAAATCATCTTTCCATCTGTTCAAAACAACATCTGGATCTGTATTAAATCCTTTGTTATCATGAACTTTCAATAAAATAGAAGTTTTCTTTCTTGGTCCGAGTTTTTTTATAGCATCCCCAAATTCTCTAAATTTGTATTTAGATTTTCAATATTTGTTCCCTTATTCTGGTAATAATTACATACATATTTGCGTAATCTTTTATCAAATTCATGTCAAGCTACTTTAAATTCCCCAAAAATATGTTTCTATTTATTAGGTTCTTTTTGGATTTAGTATATTCATGTTCTTTTATTATTTAAATTTTTCTATAATTCAGTCAAATGATTGTTCCAATAAGGCTTACTGAATTTATATTGTTTTTTGCTTTTGTGGACCAATGTTTAGAATATTCAGGTACTGATCCATTTCAGAAAACAAAGTATTGCAAAAATATTCATACATTCCATCAATTTCTTGTTGTGACGCGGTTTTAATTAATCTCATCCATTGGTAAAATTGTTGATATTTGTCCATGCATCAGATTTCATAAAATTAAATGGCATGTTATCAAAACTGTATCTTTTATCAGATGTATTTACTTGTTCCCTATTTGGACAAACATCTTCCGAAACATAATCATTCGTTTCTCCAACATTTATCTCAGTAACAATAATTAAATGATCAGACATCCTACGTTTCATAGAAAGTAAACCATGTACTTTATATCTATCCACAATATTTGTACACGTATGAAAATTAAGTGATTGACAGTATTTCAGTTGTTCAGGTACATTGTACAATAATGTACAATTGGTTTTCCTCGTGGCGAAATACATGTGAAATTATTTACCATTTAACGCACAATAGTTAATAGAAAAATCGCTTATCTTGTGCTGAACACTCAAACATATAACACCTTCAAGTGACTTATCTATAACATACAGGTATAATCTTGTAAAATTTAATTTTTCACCAACCATCCAATACCCCTACTAGCTCGATGGGTTCGTACATGAGTTAATAAAACACGGCGGGAGATTTCTTAAATGCATCAAATTCGTCAGTAATCCGTCATAGATATGTTCGAATATTACTTATTGATGCGTCTCTTGTTTAATAAAAACAAACCAATACATTACATTAAAGTGACTAAAGGATCCCATATAAACATATAAGAAACTCTAAAATCCCCAGAACAGAAACGATTCGATTCCATTTTCTAGCTCTTGAAAATGGATAGGTCACCATGCTCCCTTCTCGAAATGTCTGGCTGATTGTTAATAATACAGTTTGATGAACTCCTGGACACGTATAAGGATCATAGGAGCAAGAATTATGGATTTGTTTTAAATGATTGACCACAGACAAGTTATTTACCTCCATATTCACGTATGCAGTAAATTGTGTACTCTTAAAAAGAAAACACGTTGGAAGGAATTGGGATGTCCGGCTTATCGGCGAACGCACAAGATTCTTTAACCGCCAAACGTTTCTCCTCTTATGTGGTTTTGTCCCAAGCCCTGCTCTATTCCATATAAAAGAAATTCTCCTCAACATTTCTCCAGACACAGTTTCACATCTACTAAATACCATATCGGCTAACAATTCTCTTAACCCGAAATTGTCAACATGTCAGGAAGAAGAGATTTCTGAGGTATTACTGCTGTCGATAAAACACTTACGAGACCACAAAATCAACTTATTGGTAATGTAGACCGGGTTAAGAGTTGTAAATTTGATACACGAACAGCCGTTGGGCAAATGAACATACATATTACACGAAACTGCCACCATCGTCGGGCTATCCACATCCTGGTGGCTTGTAGTCCGTTCAAATCGCTTCCCTTTAATTCAATTGTTGCCAAACATTTCACTATTTCGGCAAGTTTTACACTAATATGGCGCCTTTTATTTTATCAGCCTGCCCAATGATTGCTAAAGACAACTTGTCAGCTAATACTCCGCCGAGATTAGCAAGTTAGCAAGATCGTAACTCTTATAACTATCACTGTTATTAACTAAAACCCTAATATGCATTACCCAACAATATTGATTTATTGACAATAAGATGTAAGAGAAATTACGTTATTTGATAATTCTCCAACCGATTCAACCCCCCCCCCTCTGATTGGCCATTATTTTTCTTCCCATAGAACAAGGATATCCGAGTCTCAACATTCACTGACACACATGCGCGCGCGCGCGCACACACACTCATCTATACAACAAACATATAAAGGTTATTCTAATTTCAAATTTGTGTTTATTCCTAACATTTTACCAAACAGAGTACGAACAACAAAATATTTAAATACAAGTAGAACAACACTTATCTAGTTATCAGCTCAAAGTTAAACTCTATTAATACAATATACCAAACACATCCTATCACCGGTCTAGTCGTTTTTATGTGTACACCTGTATGTTTGTGCTCGCGTGCGTGTATGTGTGATCATGCAGATATGCGGGATTGGATGACTGTATATTTGTGTTTTTATAGTGGGTTTCATTGTGCACCTCCATTCCAGAAACAGACATCATATGTCCGGCTTCAGCCATAGTGATGGAAGTGATACAAATTAGTGTCAGACTTCTTTAACTTTCCTTTCGTTGTCGCCATCTTTATTTCAACTATAACAATACACTAGTAGAGATAAATATCACGATGTTACGTTTATTTAAGCACGAAATCAAAATATTATTATCAGAATGTGTGCATGTGTGACTAACAGAGAGGTTTGTGTACACACAATGCGAATGCATGCACGTACATAGGATAAAAATATTGCTTACTGAGCTTTTTGGCTTTCTAATGCTTATTTCTGTAGTTAAAGTTATGATATATATATATATATATATATATATATATATATATATATATATATATATAGAGAGAGAGAGAGAGAGAGAGAGAGAGAGAGAGGGACAAGAGGGGGGGAAACATAACTATTATCATATAGACATAGATGAAATTTAAAAAGAATACTTACGCTTTTTTCTTTTATCTCTTTCACTAAAAATATATAATAGTTTTATATATATATATATATATATATATATATATTTATATATATATATATATATATAATGTATTATGTATTATATATTATATATTAAATATGTAAACTATATCTTACGGATAGTGTTTGCCATTAATACATCTGTAAGTAGTCTTCCTGTGAATGATTAATATATGATTAATATACGATTAATATACATAAGACGCATACAATATATTAGACAAAGATATATCAGATTTTTTTGTTTTTAATACAAATACGGTGATAATTGTGTATCTGATATAGATAAAATAATTTAACAAACAAGATAGACGCATACCAAGAACAAATACACTTTCTCATTTATATTAATATATCCAATAATAAATTAATACTTACTGAATATCTGTTTTTTCTTCATCGACATTTTTTCTATATATATATAATATATATATATATATATATATATATATATATATATATATATATATATATATATATATATATTGAGAGAGAGAGAGAGAGAGAGAGAGAGAGAGAGAGAGAGAGAGAGAGTAAATGTTATTATTATTTATTTAAATTCTTGTTTCTATTGCATGGTTTCAAAATACAAATCTATTACGCTGACATAATAAATGCCTATCCGATATACTGCATTAAACAATATCTTTGAGCATTAACACAATTAGTTGAAAAAGAGAAACTTACTATAAGTTGCTCTCTCAAAGTCATATACACAATAAATATATATATATATATGTATATATATATATATATATATATATATATATATATATATATAGTTGATTGTATTGCTTATGTGTGCGTTTGTGTGTGTGTAAGGTAATTAATTAAAATTCCAAACTAATTATACATACGGAGGACTCTGTGTTTGTGTGGCAATTTGTTTCTATGATGTTTAAATATCCCTAAAAAAAGAATTAGAGCAGTAAATATAAATAATTGTAGGGTGTAAATCAATGAGGGTGTTTAGATATTAGATAGAGGGGGTGAGAGAGAGGTGGGGGAGAGAGGGGTGAAGGAGAGAGAGATTTGGCAATATCTAATAATATATAAAGGCTTACCATGGCCGGGGAAAAGTTTTTCCTGCAGTAATGACCCTGTTTTATATATATATATATATATATATATATATATATATATATATATATATATTTACAGTAAAGCAATATCAATCATATACCACGCACAAAGACACCTTGTCACACATACAAACGCAAAAGTCGATGCACAAATATACATATCCAAACAAATATAAGAGATAATACGATGGGGATATATATATATATATATGAAGTTAACCGTTTCTCAAATTCAATTTTCCCCAACTTTGCACTTAACGATCCATATATACATTTCCTCATTGACAGATAAAAGTACAAAAATAATGCTTACTGAAAAAGAACTTGTCCATCGGTTTTAAATTGCCTAAGAAAAACATGTGATTGTTATTATTATTGTTGTTATTATTGCGATCTTTGTTATTATTGTTATTGTTGTTATTATTGCGAT